>VZUI01081776.1:0-10086 GCA_013401135.1 Cettia cetti | reverse complement strand
TAGAGATAGAGATAGAGATAGAGATAGAGATAGAGATAGAGATAGAGATAGAGATAGAGATAGAGATAGATAGAGATGATAGAGATAGAGATGTTAAAGATAAAGATAGAGATACAAAGATAGATAGAGATCTCCCTTTTTCTCAAAGGTCATTTAAAGAGCAGATAATCAGGGTCTTGAGCCCAAATCAGGGACACAAAATGTGCCCCAATAAAAAGAATTCTAGACAAAAGCAGGTCCAAAGGTAAAGAAGAGTAGAATTACTGCTAATGGAAAAGAAGTTTCCAGTGGAGTTTCCTGGGTACGTATATTGCACCTCAGCTGTAGGATTGCTTTCCTTAACAGCAATTGTGGAGCTAAAGGGAAGGAGATCAGCGAAGACAAATGTGATGCTGCCTTAGGAGTTAAACACACCACAAACACAGCACAGTCTGTTACCACAGGTTTTAGATCATTTCAGCATCTGGGGAAAGGCTGAGGGCAATCAAAAAATGAGCCAGAGAGCAAAGCACTGGTAGAGGAAATATCTGCTAATGTAAAAGCATGGCTGCCTAGGAAAGAGATTTTATGAGTTATTGCAGGAAAGCCGCTAAAGCTGTTAGCCATGATGTGCAGGTGCAGTGTTAAAAGGAGAAGGTTGCAGGGCTGGTCTGCCCTCATAAATCAGAGAAGGGAGCACAGTGCAAAAATGGAGTGAAATATTTCTGTTCATTACTGATCACCATATAGATAAAATAGAGCAATATACAAGTGCAGAGTTTGAGAGCATCTGAAAGAAGAGAGAAAACGTTTTTTCTCATCAAGACTTGCAGACATAGACTGGACTTGGCACAACTCCTTTCAAGCTATTATTTTAGATGGAATTGAAAATACTAATAACTTAAAATGCTTTGAGAGTCTGTGATGCAAAGGTCTGCATCAATAGCTATGTGACTTATTCTAGTTGAATGCTGAGATCTGAGTTTTTTCCAGGTCCTCTTTGCAGCAGTGTGTCTGTTATATTTGCCCATCCATGCTTTTCTGTACATGGGTGTATGCAGACACACACAGGGCTAACAAATTACACAGTCCATCACAGTCCCTAGAAACAAGGAGCTTTTTAAGACAACCATCCAAGAGATTTGTATCTATAACACTGGATCAGTCCACAGTCCCTGTTCCCTCTTTTTGCAAACAGTCATTAGAGAACATCTAGAGCAGCAATTATAAACAGGGAAATACTGAAATAATTAGCCCACTATGCAATCTTGGAGCAGTTGTCTCATTTGTCAGTCTGTTGTCTTTAACATTCACTATCACACTGACCCAGCAAGAGCTGAATTCATCACCCAAGCTTCCATAATCTCCAAGGAACTATTGTTACAGATTTCTCACAATCTTTCTTAGGGATGTTGGTGCAAAGACACAACAACAGGGGGGAAAAATACAACCTTGATGGAGTTCTTGCTTTGGATCTGTGATAATGATGAAACAAACAACACAGCCTTAAGGCCCTCCATTTTCACTCCATCCCTACTTAGATCAGAGTAATTTGCAGCACCTCTAGGGCACCCTAGCATAGCCAGAAGTTAATATTAAAAATATTTATTTCCACAGAACTGGGTAGAGTTTTCATTGAAGCCAACAACATTGACTTGGGGGATGAATATGAGTTAAATCACAAACCCCAGGCTTACAAAGCCATAATACCTGCTCTGTGTAATTGTACTGAAGAACTATTTCACTTCAGAGTTTGGTGGTTCATGATAACCCACAAAAAATTTTTGGCCCAAGTATTCAAGAAGTTTGAGAACCTTCCTGTTGAAGAGCTGCAGCTCCCAGCATTCACAAGGACATGGACAAACACCACAGACAAAGCATCCCAGGCTTTTCAGCTTGGGATCTGCACTGGTCTTGCCAGATTTGGCAGCACAGTGATGAGGGTGGTGGGTACAAATCAGAGCAGGGTAAGGGGCCCATTATCAGGGAGAAAAGGGATGAATGGCAAGAAATGTTTATAGAGGGAGAAAGAAGGCAACAGCACCTGTGAAGGTTGGAAATCCCTGCAAGAGATGGCATGAAAATGATGGTGTTGGTGCACTGTCATTCTTCAGAGAGATAAAGTGTAAAAATCAGGGATTGCTTTTCCCCACATTTTATAGTAGGTTAAACTTTGCAAATGAATGTTTCTCTCTCCCTCAACAGTCAGTCCATACTGACCAGCCAACCAGAAACCATGCCCACAATGGTGTTTGTAATCTTATTTGCAACTACTCTTGGCAGCTGTGCAGTCCATCCATCAAAGAAACCATTTTGCCTGTGGTACCTTGAGCCTCTCCCTCAAATGCTCGAAGCTTGTCGCTTGCTTTGATGAAATAATAATTGTTGTGTTGGTAGATCCACCCAGCAGCTCTCCTTCTAGCAGAGTAGGCTTCTGCACTCTTCCCCATAGACACATTCTTTGTTAAAGCTGGTGGGGTCATATGAGAGGACTGGTGAGAGGCAGGCAGGTGTTTTGTGGTGGCAGCCCAAAGCTTTGCAGCACCTTGGACTCCACAGAAATCCAAGGATTTTTTAGCCTCCCACATACAGTGTGATAGTAGACACTCTTGCTTCTTTCTGTCTGTTTTGGCTGCACTCTTTTTTTGCTTGGCTTGCTCAGCCAGTCAAACCTCCTTTTGCCTGACACTCCCCCCTACAATATTCATCAAGCCTCTTCCTGCTCTTTTTCAAAGCTTTCCCAGACAGTGAAAAACCTCACTAGCCAAAGGTAAAACTCCAGTTCTAATAACTACAGGTAATTTTCTGTTTGTTAGACAACTCCTGCTGATATTGTCTTGCACTGTGAAGCACTCCTGTTTTTTACTAATCTGCTCTGTTCTCTGTTGTATATACTATGAATTACATTTATGGTACCATATATTTATGATGCCAATCACTGATTTGCTAAATGATTTTGGCTAGATTAGTTGTTCAAAAATGTATAGATGTTGGGCCATAGGCCAATGTATTCAGAAATGACAGCTGAGTTGATGTGCCTCACTTTTGGGGGCATATGGTGCCTGATTTCCAGAGGCGCTGAAGACAGCTGACAGGAGCTCACTATGCTTCGCATTACTGAATCATGCATCTTTTGCCATAGCTCATTTCAGTACATATTTGGCATTGATTTCTTTGTGTTGTTTAGATAATGAAAAGTGGCATTAACAGACTGCTGCAGGGCTCAGCACTCAATTCAGTAGGTGACTTCAGCTGGGAGATAAACCACAAAACAGTATTGCCTACACTCTAACAAGATCCCAGAGAGGTGGAAGGCTGCCCATAGCACCACCCTGAGGTGTGAAAGATGGATATTTGAACAACGTTTGGGCCACACCCTAGTTAATGACAAGGGACACTTCAGGAAACATAATTTAGTCCATCCTAAAGCGCATAAGGTATACCAGAAGCATCTATTTCTCTCCCCAACCATTTTGCACAAGTGTTGCTTGTTAGAAACTGGATCAGTCTCTCACACTGATTCACTGAACAAAATATCCATGCTGGTCCAAGGAGTGAGTGGAAAGTTGGAAACACAGCCAGAGGTGGAAAAGTTATACATGTTTCATGTTAGAGTTAGCTTCAGACAATTTAAAGTGCCAGTGGAACTGTAGTGCTAATCTCTTCCCTAAATCCCACTGCATTCCACATTTCCTTCAGGAGCTCCTTTTTTGTTATTTCTGGGGGTTTGGCACACGGTGTTTTCATCAAGACATGAGATTATTAAACAGGGAAGACCAGGCAATTAATACAGAGCTAGATCCCATCTGCCTTAAATTTCAAGACTTCTTTGTGAAGGTTCTGGTCAGACATTCATTTAATAATAGCAATGGAACACTTTATTATTACTTTATTTTATGTTATATTGACTTTCTTTCTTTGTTATTTTATTTTAGGCACCTTGAGAAAGAGGAGTGTGATATATTTGGCTTCCATATGTCTAAAAAATATAGCACAAATGGTCATAACTTGTTGACTAAGGAAGTGAGATTAGAAAATAGACTATTTCTCGTGTGCAAAATTGGGAGGATCCAAAACAACTTTCCAAAGATATCAGAGCTGTGTGAGAAAATTGTATGTTTTCAGATGGAGCTGACCATTTTCTGAATTAATTTAAATAACATGATTAAGTACGATTAACATGGAACTGGACTTTTTAACCCTAGAGGTCCCATTTCATCCTATGCCTCATGATCTGGTCTCAATGATTCATTTGTGATCACCTATACTATATAAACACTTCAGAGCAGGATATTAAGAAATTCATACCCTGTCAAAATAAAATAAGCTATTTGTTTTCAAAACAAGTCTGCATCCATGTTGTATCTTCTGGTGCTCTTTATTCTTATTCCTCTTGAAACTGGGTCTTTTACGGCACAAGAAAATCAGATGGTCCCTTTGGGATTTTATCTGCTATTGTTAATTCTCCTTCAGAAGTCATCATCCACTGTGCCACTGCAAATAGTTGCAATGGAAATAAATATAATGTCCATAAGAACAGTGTTAGGGATGTAGTATCAGGAGCACAGGACTTCTTGCAGAGTCTGGGATCTTATTTCCAGTCATCATTGATTAGCAAAGATGAAGGAGACAAATTGAGAGGCAGATCCATTTACTCCAGAAACCTTTGTGCATTAAATGAAGATTTTTCAGCAGTATGTTTGGCTCCTCCTTAAATTCAGTTTGAGGCAATGGTGCTCTGAATCTGTCCAGTTAATTTGTTGTTCATTTTGTAATGAGATATTTGACACCTCAGACTCAATGAGACCTACCTATAATGAATCACAAAATGCATGAACCCTTCCTGATGAAGCTGATGGTACCACTGTCATTGTGTGCAGTTGTGCATAAGCCCAAAGAAGCCTAAATCCAGATAAACACTCAGCTGAACCCACATTATCTCTGTTTATCTTATCCAGCTCCAGAAGCATTCTCACTAGCTGTCAGATCAATGCAGCTATAAAAAAGAACAGCAAACTATGCTAGCTGGTGGGAGGAACAGCCATATGATCCAACTGTGTGCTGAAGACACAGAGCTCATTGTCTGGCACCTCAGACTACATCAAACTTATTGTCTGACATGGTTCCTACCTCATCCATCAGCCTGAATTCCCCAAATCTGACCCTGAATTCTTGCAGATCTTTGGCTAAGACTCAGCTAAGCTCAAAGCTTGGTTTATTCTTTCCTGTCCTTGTTTTTTCTCCAGAATAACTTGAAAATCAACCCTCAGTCTAGCTGAAATGTTTCTGTCCCTCTTAGGACTCATATTTGTTTCACAGGATGATCTGAATGCTTGGTTTGTTTAATGTCTGGATTTGCTTCCTATTTTTGTCCTGATTACAAAGATTCGATTTCTTACATAATGGGTTCCAGATCCTTGAAGTACTCTTTAATTTGTTTCTGCAAGCAAACGGCCCCAATAATGTCTTATTGTGAAGTAAATTGCCTGTAGAAGAAGAATCTTAGGAGAAGATTTTAATTTTCAAGGATTTGGGGTTCCCCCCCATAGAACTTTTAAGGTTTATGAAGGTCTATAAAGTGGCCCTGAATTTGCCAGGACAGACCAATATTATCATGTGTTTCATTGTGTACTGGTGCCATAGCCTGGGGATGAACAGAGAATATGTTTTAAAAAGACTGAGGAGGAAAACTGGACCATTGACTAGGAAAAGGGAAACCTCTGTGCTTTCCATGATGATATTGTGTGTCCAGCAAGGAAAGTGCAAGATGACATCTGGATCACATGCAGCATTCATTATTTCTCATTTAGACATATTCATCTCATCTTCCCTCTAACCCCTTCCAACTCAAAACTTTCAGGAGGGTTCACAACATCCCAATAGCACGTATGCACAATGGAAAAACAGCATAGAGGGGGAACACATCAGCAGATCCTGTTCTTGTTAGAAATTGCTGAAATCAAATCATTTTAGAATCATGGAATGGTTTGGGTTGGAAGGGACCTTACTAATCATCCAGTTCCACCCCCCTGCCATGGGCAAGAGACATCTTCCACTAGACCAGGTTGTTCCAAGCCCCGTCCAACCTGGCCTTGAACACTTCCATGGATGGGGGAGCCACAACAACTCTGAGTAATCATTTAGGGATGGACATTCAACTTGGCTGGAATTCTTCTGAGAATGGGGCCTAAGAAAACTTACCTACTTGCAGGGCTAGGTGGGCTTCTGGGGAATGCATACCTCAATATCTGATCTCCAGACTCCCTCACTTTGAGGATTGTCCATCACTTCCCCAGCTGATATCCCTGGGAAGGTCTTTCAGATTGGCTGGCACAAAGCTACTGGCTCCAGGGCAGAGCTGCAACAGGGCATCCTCTGGTTGTTAGTTTGCTTTTCTGAAGCCAAGTTCTAACACCTTCCTTTCCATACAAAATCAGGGGTAATATCAAGTTCTGGGATAAAAATCCTCTGCACAAAACATATGAGCTCTGCACAAAACATATGAGCTCTGCACAGCTCAGGTAATTCCATGGAGAAAGGAATATGAGAGCATCTAATGGAGAAAGGAAGTAAGCAAGCCAGGCCATCAAAACTAACTTGATTTTCTCCCACCTGAACTGTTTTTCACCAATTAATTTCCTTAGAGATTCTGGCAATGCCCTGATCAACTAGACCAAGACCATGATGCAGGACCCAGTCTGATAAGGAGCAGATGCTTGTCTTTTACCTAAACATGTCAAGAAGCCAAGTGACTTCACACCCCTTCAAAGACCCTGCCCCTAAAATTGTGTTCCCAATGCAGACATCAGCTGTGTTGAAATCAAGCAGTAAGACACAAACTCCTCTTGACTCTGCAAAGCCTTGTTCCTTTGAATCACACCTGCCTTCATCTTTTTCCATCCTGGGACTTTGTTAACTTCTTCCTTTTGACAATGGTTGCCAGTGTTCGAACAGCTGTGCCTATTGCAGGCTGCCAAGAAGTTCCATTTAGCATGACTTAAGGACACATCATGGCTTGACACGAGCACTGCAATAATTTCCCAGTGCCTTCTCCAACACTGAGTTGCAAGAAGGGAGAGTGTGTCTATCCTGAAAATTCCCCTTCTATATGATAATATTTCCTGTTTCCATCCAACCGTGAACCAGGCCGCCTCTTGTTGTCTTGAAGCATTACCATGCCAGCACAATTAGTTAATGAACATGTTGAGTCTCAATCAAAACATTTGTTTGACCCTGAAGATGTAGTATGTATCTTTCAGGGGAAACAAAAACAAAGCAATCAAAAATCTGTGCAAACAGCCTCTCTGGCAGACGTCAAAAAGGAGAAAAAAAAGTGTTTTCCATAGACTGGACTGCACAGTCTAAGAGCAAAAAGAAAATACATAGGTAAATGCATTGGCACTCATTTATTTCAGGGAGAAATATAATTCTGTACTCTGTGTGGACTCAATCTCCTCTCCAAACACCCAGATCAGCCGCTGGGCTAATGACAGTGATTTCTCATGAAGAAGAGGTTGACTTAAAGAGATTCCACCTTCAAGATGTAATATGGTGCTGAATTGCTCTCCAGTTGCTCAGAAGACAAGAAAAAGTGCTGAGACAGATTTCTCTTGTCTTCAGAGGAGACAAGAAAATATCCCTTTAGCACTCAGAGCAAAGGGGGTTTAAGCAACTACAGTTTTGAACTGTTTATAGAAGAATCTTCCTAATAAGTTTTGTTTCCTTTTTCATCTCAAGGCTGAGTGAAGGGATTTGATTAATATCTTTCAGGTCTTTAGTTGGTTCATTCATTCTACAAGCTCCAGAGGATGATTTCACGGTAGCAGAGAAGAACCAGGGGAAAAGAGGACCCCAGAAACTGCTTATTTCCCATCTTACTAGCCAACCAAAATGTCCCAGTATGTCTGGAACTCTTGAAGAAGCAATAAAAATCCATGAGGAGCAAGTATCTTTCCTGATCTAGAATCTGCAATAATTTACCCTCAAAAAGTGGTTATAAGACCATTAAAAACCTTCTGCCACAGTTACATGTGCTGACAAACCTGGGTAAGGGGAATATTCTTGGTCTCAATGGGATACAGTGTTAGTTTCTGCTGGAACTAGACCAGACCTGACCTGAGTCTTGACCCCCAGGACTTTCAGGCCCAGATAACACAGCATCTGCCTACAAAACATCTTTCCTTTTCCTTGAACTGCCTGAACAAATCCAAATATTATCCCCATGAATGGACTCAGCTAAAGGATGAGGTTTTTTCCAACTGAATCTCCATCTTTTAAGTTCTTCAAAATTGGACTGGTCAAGACCCTGAAAAACCAGGTCTAATTAGACCTGGTCAGAGGAGAAAGCTAGACTGGATGATGTCCAAGAGTTCCAACACAAACTTTGATTCTATGATTCTACAGAAATACAAAGCTGAAACTGGGATTTAAAGCAGCACAGCATTTTTGAGTGCTGCCTGCAGACTGCTGGCACTTCAGGCAGCAGCGGAAAGATGCATTTCTACAAACTCTGACTGGGAGCTGCTTCCCTTCATAGCAAGGAGTCATCACTGCCTCCCTGGTTTCTGACATCTTGGAATTCCAATTTCAAGTTTATTGTGCTGCTTCGTAAGACAACAACACATGAAAAAAAATCCCTTTGTCTGACTGTGGAGTTAAGCCTTGCTTTTTACATTATTTCAGTATGCTGGAACTGACAAATTCTTTGAGAGGCTCATAACAGGAACAAAATCTATTTTGAGAAGGCTCTCTGGCATGGCCAAGAGTTGTGGCACACAGGACTGTCTGTTTCCTGGAGGATTTTCATGCTGGACTCACAACTCCACATTCTGAACAGCCGAGGTGGTAGTGTCTCCATCACTCCCAGCTTAGGTGCCAATCCTCCAAATTTGGGGATTGGCACCATCAGTGCTCTGTGTCAGCTTTGAGAGGAGCAGGGATGAAGGTAGCCCTTGTCAAAGCTGGGTTAACAACAATTGTCTTACTATTCCCACGACTCCACTTTGGTGGAGGGGCCAGCACCTCTGGGAATGAATCCATTAACTGGGCAAGCAGAGATATTTTTGGCAGGACAATATCTGTATTCATCAGCTACTTCTCCACATATTGATACCTCATACCTTACTTCACAGGGATGATCTGCTGAGATCTTTAATACTGAAGGAGTGATTAGATGCCAACACAAATCATATGAGCATATTCAGATAGATCCTTCTTAACATGGGTGGAGATACTAAATATTTCACCTACTATCTCTTACATATAAACATTTGAGGCTAGCAGGCACTGGGAAAGGGCCTGCACTTTCCCAGGCAGTTGATCCATTTTAGGAAAGCATTTAATTTAAAGACATTTCCTGCAGCAGCAGGATTTATACTCAATACAGAAATGCCACTTGGGAGTGGGGGGTGCATCAGTCCCTTCCAGCCTGAACCATTCTACGTTTCTGTGATGATTAAAATCAACTGCTGATACCGACAACCATCTCACTTCTGATGTTGAAAAGCAGCTCCTGAGATCTGGAGTAGACAGGACTCTGCACAGCCAGGAAGATTCCTCATTCCTCTCCTCCTCAAACAGGAAACTTTGTTTGCAAGGAATTGGATTCAATGCTAAGTGCCTTACCCAAATAAAAAGGATGAAAATTCAATTTATTCTTACTTACTTGTTGGAACAGAGGTGTGATTTCTTTGGAGAACCTTTTACAAAGAAATTGAAGGTTGCCATTTAACACTAAATAAAACCCGGGCAGAGAGTCAGGTTTTTAGGAGTGGCCCCTTCTTTTTATGTATCTCCAGTCTTGTCCTGTACCTTTTATTTTGTGATAGTAAACTTGGGCAGAATTTGGAGCACTTCTGAAGAGTGTTAAACTCTTCCTATTTTTTTTTTTAAACCAGAGATAAAAGAAGCCTAGAGTTTTGAGGAATAACTGATTCTCAGTGACCTCAAGTCTCAACATCTTATTTCCTGAGAGAAATACTTATGCAGGGACAGCTTGTGCTCTACTGCAAAATATCTGGTCTGGTCAGTCTAAGAAAAAGTTGTGCTGGATTTCTTAACAATTTCAGTACAACTATACCTCTCCTCTCCTCTCCTCTCCTCTCCTCT
>VZUI01081774.1:0-54798 GCA_013401135.1 Cettia cetti | reverse complement strand
GGGGGGGGGGGGGGGGGAAGGGGACGGAACCGTAATAAGATTTGAGGCACTCAAGGAATACTGACCTAAATTGTTGTCCCTTTAGGATTTAAACTTTCGCTGTAGGTTTTATCCTTAACTCTTGTGGAGACAGGAAAGAGAAACAGTGGAAGCTGCTTTTATGAGCTCTCATAGTGCCACAATTGCATCACTCTTCAGAGCAGTCTCTGGCAGGACAATGAAGTTAGGGGAGGTTCTCTTTAGCTACACTAGGTCTGGCACCACGGAGCAGCACCCCTGTGGACTCACTGCATCTTGTCCCTCTCGTGCTACAGCTGCCCCGAGGTGGGCTTGGGGGAGTCACAGTTCTAAATACTTCAGATATTTGTGGAACTGCTGAGAAGCAAAACCTTATGCTGAAGCCTAGGGAAAGCAGGAGAAACCCCCTTCCTGATACTGCAGCAGTAAATTGAAAGCAATAAAATAGAGAGCTAGTTTCTCCCAAGGTCCACCTATTTAGGATTTTTTTGTACATTATCCAGCTACTACTGTTCATTCTATGATTGGAATGCATCACATTTTCACTGACGGGTTTTAATTTAATTTATTTCAAAACAGATTGCATGTTGCTCTGTTTTCTTAGTGAATGTATTAGTCTGTTTAAGTATAAATCTGCCATCCCATAATCTGGAAATAGCTTCCTAAGGTTTGGGTGGGGTTTTTTTAAACTCCCATTTTGTTAACCATTACCCTGACACAGAAGCAGCACTTTCTCTTTTGTTCTTCAATATGCAATTCCCCTGTGCCCCAAGGGACTGCAAGCATGAGTACTTACTATTTAGAATGTGTGTGAAATACTTATCCCACCCATAAATAACCACTGGAAAATTATTATTAACTGTACCTCAATGGTTTTATTTCTGCTTGTGCTCAGGAGTCATTACAACACTGAATTCTGCAGAGAAGAGGCTGAGTTAGTGTTTTATGTTGTGTTATTATAGTTTTGCTTTGTATGTAGAAAGTGAAGAAAGTCCAAACCTTCCAAAATTTCAGTGATTTTATTCTGTTATGAGGGAAAAAAAAATTCCACATGGTATGGAAAGTTTTGCAGTTGTGCAGTTTGCCTCATTTACACCATCTTTTATTTTGTAAATATATTTTGTTTGCCTTTAGTGCTACTGGAAAGAAGGATGCCATTTGTGAAGCTGGCACTATCCTAATTTTCATGGTCCAGTAAAGAATTTGAAAGAAAATTTCCCAGCGGGACCTATAAACTTTCTATTAATTGTGTAGAGATGTTTCCAAAATCTTTTGCAGATGCCTGCATTACAAGCTGTTTGGAGACAAGCTATTTCCTGTCATAATTTATATATCTTTCTTGCTTGGCATGGTGTACCCTGTAGGAATTACCCAGAGCACAGTATTATCAAAGAAGAGGTTGTTCGGGTTTAGTTTGTCTGAAGCATGGGAAGTGTGAGCATTGAGCTGTCTACAGAAGGAGGAATGCTGTAGCCTTTGATAAAAGGATCGTAAATAATGCATTTGAGTGAGGGCTAAATTCTCAAATTGGATAAAATACTCTAATTGGTAAAAGACAGCATTTAAGCAAAAAGGGTAATACATTCACCCTAATCCAGTTCAGGGTCAAAATATTGGGAATTTGCCATTCTCTTTAGCACAAGTTACATCAGTTCCTATAAGGCTTCCATAGAAATACTTAATTCTTTTACATACAAGTTGGTAGTCTTCACTCCTGGAAGTGACCTGACTGAAAGCTCTGAGGATAGTTACAGCACTATCAGCAGCAATGCAGGATTCCAAAGCCTGCCTGCTGGAAAACACATCAGCTCTGTGAGAGGGAAATTCATGGAGTGGCTATAGCTGCTGTTCAGACCATGCACCCCTAATGAGATAATTTTTCTCTTAATTTTCAGAAAAAGAGATCACTCCAGAGCTGGGATTTGCAGAGTGACATGTTTAAGAAGCTACTGCCAGTTGCAGAAATCCATTCCGAACATGAAAGGCAACATCAGGAGAAGTATAGAAATGCTCAAATGGCTGGAAGACATACCAACAGTTTAGACTAGGATTATTAGAGGAATAGAACAGTGTTTTATTTCTAATCCCAGAAGCTATCAAGTTATCAAAGAATTGTCTTTTTAAGACAGCTCTTTCCAAAATTAATGATTGTGTTTAATTTTTGTTAGCTTTGTTTGTGGAAACCTGAAAAATCAAGACTTGTGTGTTTATCCACCATCAGAGATCTCATTAGAATGATGTAAAATTGTTTCAATGACACAATAGATTTATTTAAATCAGTTGCTTAATGCACAATAATCTCACTTACTAACTTAATGTGCAAAAAAGGCATGGGTAACTACATTTACCTCCTTGCTTAAATTTCTATTTTTAATTTTTGCTATGTCATTTAATATATTCAAGTATTGATTCTTCAGTTCACATCTCAGGACATTCTAAGAGGATCTCCAAAATTTTTTGAAGTGAAGGGGAAAAATCCTGACATATGCCTCTAAAAGATGATTTTTGGGGGTTTTAGTGGTTTTGGGGGGGTTTTAAAGAACAATACATTCAGTCAGTTATTTGGAGACACAAAAAGCAAAGAAATAGAAAATGAAAAATACAAGAAAATTACTTGTATTCAAGTTTTCAAAGAATAAACAAAAATGGAAACATTCTAGTTGCTAGTATTTATACCACATCCAATTTTCTCTAGAAGAGTCTATTTTAATTTAGCAATACATATTTTCATTAGTACAGTGCTCAGTAATTATCCATATTGGTAGCAGAAACACTGTGGGTTTTGCTTGCACTGTGTAGAGGAGGGAAAGGGAAAGCAAACAAGATAATGAAAATCTAGGAAATGTTTCCAAAGAGTGGGCATCTGATTCCTCAGAATGAGCAAGTATTTTCCATCTTCACTTGGAATCCAATACCCTAGGCTTCCTTAAGCCAGTGTCTAGCTGGATGATTCTAGGAGAACCTCAGCCAAGCATCAAAAAGAAGAGCTCTTAAGAATTAAATACACTGACAATTACAAGAAACGTCCTCTCTGGTGTTTGTACAGTATATAAAGCATAAAATATTCTAGATTACACAAAATTTCCCTGGAAACTATTTCACGAGCCTTATGAGATGTCTACAAACCACCAACAGACATATTTAATAAATCATACATACTTATAAAGCCCCATCAATGTAAGCTTTACCTTAATTCAGAAATGTAGTTTTAAACAAGAAATTTCACATTATTTGGAGTTACAGGTAATATAAGAATCTATTAAACTCAAATCTATTAGAACTTAAATCTAAAAGAATCTATTAAATAAACTGTTTTCTGTATATTTTCATACAGATTAAATTTTTTGTCTTTGCAAGAGTGGCCTGGGGTCTTTGTATCATTAAGGCTTTGCTTACCCCCTCAGTATGTTTTAAATAAAGCTAAAGACGTGCTAAAAGGTCATACTGGTTTTGTGAAATAAGGTGAATTTTGGTTCAAATCCTTACTCTGCTAGACAGAAATTAGTATTTCTGATTAGCATGGTATTTTAAAAAGTCTTATTGCCTGAAAAATGTGACTGTAATAGACACATAACTGATTAAATCCCAGCTCTTGACGGTAAATGTAGGCTTAATCATTCTCATTATCATCATTTGTTTGTCACTCAGTTTGACATGTGTAAAATTAGGTTCTGCTCCTCCAAACAAGTTGGTGTGTAGAAATCTCCTTGTGTTGGGTGTGAAAGTTCTCCCACAGCACCACGATGAGTGACTAAAATAGAGTTCCTTGGGTGCAGAGATGTTTGCAGAGTGGAGGTGTTAATCGTAGTCTTTGGAGGGAGGCACTGCTGTCTCCCACCAACAGAATGGCTGCCAGAGCCTTGGGATCACAGATCCATGCATGTCCTTGAGCAGTGAAGGGCCTTACACATACTGGCCATAATGACATGTAGGACAGAGAAGCTGGGAAATGTCTCAACTGCCTTTATGGCCGATTATCAGTATCACAAAGAGACATCTGAGAAGGAATCTAATTGATTTTTCTCAGCTTTTCAAGTAAAGATGAAATCGGCAGAATTCATTTCAAATGGGTAACCACCTTCCTGCAATATTTAAAGACAGAGCAGCTGAAGTAGCAAAACTTCAGGTAGTTTTGTCCAGATCCATCTGATTTCCCCTGTATAGTCTTTTCTTGTCCTTTACTCTGCAGTCTGTAAGGAATCTACAGAGTAGGGACTAATTTTCATCCAGCATCATAGTTATAACTCATGTGAGTCTAGAGCATTTGATTAGCATGAGAATATCAGCTGCTTTTATAGTTCACCTTACTGTAAGGAATGGGGAGCATAATTATGAGTAGATTTCTAAATATACAGCACATATTAAAGAAAGTAGGATGAGAATGTTTGCATCTCAAAGGACTTAAATTTAGGTTCTGATGACAAAACAAGTAGGTGATTGCATGCAGCTGGGGCCAAACACTAGCCTGGAGAAGGGGATTAGCAGGAAAGCACTACAGAGACAAAATTCATGCTTATCGTGTTGTTTCCCATAACAAATTCACCTTCTCACTTCCAGTGTTGTTGTCCTCTCACTTCTCTTCACACATACACACAAGTGACATATTTATTCCAATATGGTCAGTAATTGAATATCTTTGACATGGTTTTTCCTGTAACAGCTGCCCATTTAAATCTCACCAACCAAACTACTAATAGAAACTAAATGTAGTTATTGAGGATCAGATGCTCAGAGATAGCTGCAAATCACAGAACACAAGTCTTGAGGGAAATGTCTGAGCGTAAAAATGTTGCTTACCTTCATCTGAACCTAATGATTCGCTTTGTACAGCAGAGGCACAGATGGCTGTGCGTCTGGGGTCTCCCTTAGCTGCACCTCCTTTCCTCCTGAAACATGAGTGAAATCACATGAAGAGGTCCTAGATCAGTCCCACTTTTCTGAAAGAGCGCTGTAAGGCTGGCGCTTCTTCAGTCATTCAAAATAGATACAGGATGAGAGATGTCTGGCTATAGAGAGTCCAGACATTTAAATGTAACAAGGTCTCTCAGAGGAATCTCATTTTGTCTGCCGCTTTTTTTTATCTGTTTCTATTCTTAATGTATTTTATGGCTTTGAGGTAAAATCCTCTCCTTAGCTCTTCTTATTATCATGAAGTCTTTGGAGGCTCATGTCTAAAATACCTCTCTGTGTTTTGTGTTGAAACACACCACTATTTCAAAGAGAAAAATAAATTTTAGAAAGAGAAGAGATGCAGGGATTGTCACCTTCATAAGTCCAAACCTGTCATTTTAGTTATTGCTGAATATCAAAAAGTAAGAATATTAGAAGTTTTCGATCAGAAGACTGTTAATACATTTCAGTCTTGGCCCACAACATCTTTTCTGTTTGTGTTTTGGACCTTATCTGTAGAAGAGATTTGGAAAAAGATTTAAAGCTTTCTTTCAGATGACAGTGAAAAATCTGAAATTTGTACCTAAATAGCAAATGTCTCAGACAATAAATTGCAACTTGAAAGTAAATCTTCTCTTGTAACTTCCTCTATGACATGGCTTTAGCTGCCAGGTCCTAAAAATAAAGATATGGCATAGTTTTCCATACTATTATGTTCTGAGTTGTGCTTCACCTCACAGGTGTTTACAAGATTCTTCTTTTCAAAATCTTCATACCCTGATTTTTTTCACAGTTTTACAGAACATGAAAATAATTCAAATTCAGGCAGAAAATATATCCAGGACTGTCACCTCTTCACACTACTCAGGCATACACATGTACACAATTACATCTTTATTCTTTAGTAATACTGAACCATTTGTTGTCCAGTGTAGTGTTCCCCCCTGAACTGTGAACACGAGTTAAATGTTAGCTGGATACTCAAGGAATGCTGCATATCTCAGAGGAAAGTTTGAGAGAGATATCCTTAAAATTTCTGGTCCCAGTTTGAGCACATGGTATGAGTTCAATAATTATAATTTTCATGCACCCTTTCTAAAGAGGGTGAATTCTAGGGACATCATTAGAGATCTGGTGGGACCAGTTTGACTGCATGTTAATTTTATGCAAATCCTTTTGTGAGGCTGACATCATTTTTCTCAATGTAACATCACTGAACTCACTTAGCAAGTTGAGTTTTGCTAGTGGTTGATGCATTTTGTTGGGGCATGGAACATGGCTCACCATATGTCTCTATGAACATGGGTCCTTAGAAGATGAGTTGGAAACTGAGGGTCAGTAACTTTTAATACTAAAGTGTTTAACACTAGTATTATTTCCATATTTATTAAACCATAATGAAAACTGAAACCTTTGTGAGTTTCATTCTTTCTAACAGGGATTCTATTTACTGGAAGCACATTAGATGGTGTGTGGTATAAGTTGTATACTTCAGATGACACAATTCTTGTTAAAGATCTAGGACATTCATTTAAAGGTGTTTCCAATCCCTTCCAAGGAACATCAGACAGGATATAATTCCCTTCTTCCCAGAGTAACTTCAGTCACACATCACAGTGTCATATGTCATTTAATAACAACAAGCACATAATGTCCAGTGGACTGAACTTGTTTCTGCAAGTTCCTTTAACTTTCTAGTATAAAATGTTCAACTGTTCAGCTGTTCAAGATTTAATAAATCTTTTTCCTGTAAGGTGAAGGACTCTGCTGTTTTTGCTATGTGTTTTGATTGATGGTTTTTTTGCTATATGTTTTGATTTTTTTCAGGATAAGGTTGAGAATGCAAAAATATTTGAAAGACAGAGCTACAGATTTTGTTTATTTGTCTTTTTTTTTTTGTAACTGTAACGAAGTTTCTAGAAATCTTTGTGCCCAGAGAAAAGCAATTATATCAAGATGAATTTTCTTACTGTAGAATGTATTTAGTTCAGACAATAAAGCAATCTAAATAGGGAAGATTTGTTTAGTGGAACCATGTCTGCAGTCTCTTGGAAAGGACTTTTTCCTCTGAGTTCACAACATTCTGGTCAGGCGACTATCTTTTGATTCAGCAACTATTACAAGAAGGATACATAGCATCAGTCTCAGGAGACAAAATGAAAAATGTCTAACTGGGATAGCTCAGTGAAAGATGACATGATCAGTGTCATCAGTGAAGATGCTTTCATTGACATCACTGCTAGATAACCTCTGAAAACACATGCCACTTACCCAGTTGCCTAAAACTGGGTCTGAGTACCCTACAGAATATTTTCTTAAGAACATAACTCCTGGTGCTCTTTTATATCTGTAGAGAAGGGTGAAGAGAGGCAAGCAAAAATGCTGAGTAGAGTTTTACTATGCTTTTGTGTGTATTATGTTGTTTCTAGGAAACCAATGACAAATAAAATTGGTTGAATTTATTTTGTGAGACTGAATATATCTTACCAACTTGTTGCTGAATGTTCTAACTGCATACATGCTGTACTATCTTGTCTAGGTAACGGAAAGGATAGTTGTAGCAAAGAATTATATTGAAGTTGCTAATTTCATAATTTATGAGGAATGTAAGTACTAGATGAGGAACTGGACAAAATGCTACTTTGAGAAGGCAGACTGGGGAGGAGAGAAATCTCCTACTCCATCACCATTTTTTGCTTCATAACTTTGAGATGAAATCAAAACACTTTTTCTGGTAATTTCTAAGAGACAGGATTATGTGATATGCTGCCTTGGTCCCATCAAGTAGGAAGGTTAATCTGATGGTAACTATTGTGCTAAATACTCACTTCTAGGTTTAGATACACTGATTTTCTCAAGGCTCATTTAGACCATGCAAAAGGCGAGACAGTTCTCTCCATTATAAAAGCACAGTGAGTTATCTGGCAAGAAGATTCAGAAATTGTCCCAGTCACTTGTATTTTCCTGAAAGATAGTTAAAGTCTGTTTCACTCTGAGCAGAGTGAATATGATGGCTCCCTGTTTATCTTCTCATCTGTTAGAAGAGAACTTGCATGAGTCCTGCTCCAGAATTCTAAAAGTCCTTTTCTGATTCTACTTCTGGTATTTCTGTAATCGATTTTGGTATGTTTTTAAAGTAAAAGTTTATTTTTTTCCAATTTGGCACTCATAGATTGAAAACCCATCACCTTTCTTTTTTCTTTTCCCCAAATATACCTCTAGAATCTCGTTGTCATTCTGTCACCCTGTTTTTTAGCCTTCTAAATTGGAGTCAGAATTTCTCACACATTTTCATGTAAACAAAGCAATGTTTTCTGTAAATATCGATATCGTTTACATTATTCTCTGTAGGAGGGACAATTGATGAACACTTTCTCAGACCAGTGGAATTGAAGAGGTTGAACCTCAGTCTTCCAATGTGGTCTCATTTCTGGAAATCTATATAAACTGAAAGTGAAAATTAAACTTCCTCCTTTTCCCGCTCCGACTCTGCTGTGGGCTCTGCGTCTCTCTTGTGACGGTAGTGCGTCATCATTCTATTTGAATTCTTTTTATTCAATTGTCTCTATGTACTTTTTTCTCACCTACTGTCCTTTGGAGCTGCTTGAGATAGATGGGAACAATGTGCTAGCAATGAGCAAGAGGAGCTCTTTGGAAAGTTAAGAATTAAGTAAGAGATTTTTTTTTTTCACAGATGAAGTATTTTCTTTTTCCTGCATGAAGAAGATTTGTGATTCCTGACCCACAACTGCTCTGTGTGTCCCTCTATGGGCAGTTAATATGTAAACTCCCAAGGAGAGCACAGCCAAATCCAGGAGAGCCCAAGAAATGCTTCAGCCGGCCTGTGTTTGCCTCTAGAGGTCTCCCAACTCTTCTTACTTTTGAAAGCCCAAATAAATGCATTTGCCGCCTCTGTCAGCTGACTTCAGCATTCGGTCCCTGTCTGGCCATCCCATTATGCCCTGGCTCTCAAAATTAGCTGTGTAACATTTGTGCTCTGTGGTTCACAAATACAATTCTTTCTTGCTGCTACTTAGCATTATTGCACCCTGTCAACTGACCTCAGTACAGCTCATGAAGAAAGATTTGTTGTTTTTTGAAGAAAAATACTGAAAATGCAGGCAGTTGGTGTCATAGTAAAATCTGGTGACTTTAAATGAGCATTTAATTGGTGTACTGCATGAACACATTTCCAAGCAAAGTGTATGCAAAACTGAGTGGCATTAAAATGTCCTTGTGGTACTTGTCTGCAGAAAAATGGAATTCCCACAAATATTTGATAAAGCTCTTGCTCCACTGCTTGTAGCATCTCAGGATGTGTCAGCTGGAGAACCTTGTCTGCCAGGTTTCTTCCTTCCTTGGTGGTGATGGCTGGCTGACTGTCCCAGCTTTTGCAAATGGAATTCAGGTGTTATTTGGTAGGGGTTACTCATCCTGCTTCATATTGTTGTTTTATTTAGGTGTGACTTCCAAGTGTTTTTGTCTAATTTGCATCAGTGAGAACACAGATTCACTCCCTGAATCAGTACAGTGTAACACTTTCCTGTTAGCATGATCCAGGAGCAGACTGAAGCAGAACAGGGTGGCATTTCATACCACCCATTTCAATGTGAATTTAGACCTATTTTCACCCTCTGTAGAAGAAGAACATGACTGCATTCAGAATGCCAGCAGGAACTCAGCAGGAGCTGCTGCTCTCAGGCACAGAGGCAGTCAGGTGCTTCCTGCAGGTGCTGTGGAGCTGCTTGGTTTGGATTGCTTCCTCTCGCACCAGTAGGATGCTGCTGGTCCTGTCCTGAGAAAAGGAAGTGGGTGCTGGCTCACAGCCAGCAACCTGGCAGCAGCAAATATCTCTCATGCCCCTTGTGAATGAAGGGTTTCTGCTCACTCTTACATTTTAAACTCCAAATGTAAAAGATTAAAATGCCCTGCATAATTTGAAAAGGGAGAATAAATTTAAAGGGCAGTCAGCTAGGGGAGCAACCTTCACAGGTGAAAAATTGGAGGAAAACAGGAACATGGAACATGCAGTATCTCAAACACATAGTTAGTAATGCTGTTGTACCCCAACTGATGTCTCATATCTAGAGCCCTGGGCTGGAGATAGATTTGGTTAACTAATTATTATGTGGGGAGTGAAAAAATGCTATTTATAAATATCTCTAATGTTTCAGTAGAAAATAATCAGAAATTTGGAGACATAAGGGTTTTTCATAGGGTACAATGTGCTATAAAGAACATTCGTTCCCAACTCACTAGAAAATATACATAATTCATATGATAAATCTTTAATATAATATTATTTTTAAAAATTATATATTGAATGTTTTAAAGAATGACATTTGAAATTTGTTTCAGAACTAGCTTTGTGGCTAGGAATTTCCTGGATTTTTTAAATTTAGTCTAGTGTAAATGAACCAAAAGATTCCCTGATTTCAAATTTAGCTTGTTAGTTGACTGTGTTTTAAATCAGTTTTTTCTTGGTGAATGGATTCAGGTGGGCACTTTTAACTTTTGAAAGACCCCTAAAATTAGTAATACTTGTTTTAACTTAGAGAAAATTGAAATAAGAAAGGAGTAGATTTAAACCATTCTACAATGAAAAGAGTAAACTTGCCAAGTAACTGTAACTATAAGGTTACTGTAGTAAGGAGTTCTCACTTTTCCATGTTCATTTAGGTTTCAAATTTCAGACCCAGATGGGAAGCAATGAGGACTGCGGCTCTGGCTTTAAATAAGACAGATGCTTCTTTCTGAAGAACTGTATTCAACCATCAAGCAGCAGCTGGATAAAGAAGAGACCAACAATAAGCTGTGAGAGTGATCAGCTGCCAAACAAGCATGGTCTAAGGAGATGTAAGAAAACCTGTTCAGGCTGAAACACACCAATAGAAGACCTAAGGGATCATTAAAAAGGAAAGCAGAGGCTGATCACTTAGTTGCTGCAGGTAAGAAGTCAGATGTCATGGTATTTACTGTGAGTAACCAATATTTAGGGATCCATATCAGCAAGTCGTGGTAAGGAGGATGAAGGAGAGGAATAGATTATCTGTAAGGTGTCATATCTTTCTCACTGGAAGTTCTGAAGAAGACCAGATAGAGTCCAAAATAGTTTATATAGTCTTGTCTCCTATGACTGGGTAAGCTGTGCTCCAATCATCTCAGACCAAATAATCATCTCCTTCCTGTTCTGAATCTTCTCCTTCCCATTCCCTGCCCTGTTTTCCAGGAAAAGTGAAAAACAAAGTGTGGGCCACAAAGCCTAGAAATAAAAATTTCTTTCAGCAGATCCCTTATTCAGCTGATATGGGGGAGGCTGGGGGGGGGGGGGGGGGGGGGGGGGGGTGCAGTAGTGAACTTCCATCAGAGAGTGCAGCTATTTGGCAGCTGCCATCATGGATTAAGCAGAGAGGTAAACTTTGGCTTCTCTACAGATTCTTTTCAGTCCTATTTTTTGAAGATCTGCTGCAGAAAATATTCAGAGACAGGTTTGAGCTGACAGTCAAACTGGTTGATCATCATCATGCTTCTTCATATGGAAGAAGAATGGCAAACACATCCTAGCACAATATTGGTACCCCATAATGTATCTGTGTGGAGGTGGAAAGGTATTGTCAGTTTTAGAATTACATACCTAGTAGCACAGGTATCATTCTGACCCACCAGTCCAGAATGCCAAATATTATGTAAAGCTTTGACAGCCCTGGAAATGATTTGATTAGAACAGAAAAAAGGTAACTCTGCAAACATTTCTCAAATGCTTGCCTAAGTAGAGGAGACACTTGATAAAACAACATTTCAGGTTCTCTTGTTAAAACTTTGCCTCTCAAGTGAGAAATGAATTAATTTTTACAGTTCCAATGGAGATGGGAAGATAGGCCTTGAGCTGCTTAACCCTTTTTCTCTTATTCCCTTTCTTTCCCTTGATAAACCTGCCCACTAGCTCTAGAGGGATGAATATGGGGAGTATTTAGATACATGGAGTATTTAGATACTTCAGCAATGACATCAGTCCCCTAGTGCCCTTGGAAATGTCTCCAAGGGCTTTTCCTTCATTGTCCTTCTTGCTTCAGGAGTTGACTCCAAACACAGCAAGTTCTTGGGAATCTAAATTGAAAAATATGTGCCAAAGCTGTAAAATTCTATCTTCAGAGCTGGTGTCAGTATCTGCTCTTGGAGACTTTTTCATAACCGTGTCATAGGTAAAAAAAAGGCACCAAAGAAAACACTCAGAATAATATTCTCATTTCCTAGCTATCCTTTTAAAAACAGCCCTGAGTATTATGCATTGCATGTTAGACATAAGAAAAAAAAAAAATCATCTGCCAGAGCAATTTAGAAAAGCTGATGACTTTAAAGACTTTCAACACAGAGCTGCCACTGATAAAATCTTGCCATGACTCAGCTCTGCTTTGCGTAAGAGCAGGTCATTTTGCTACTTACTGTTGATTACTGCATTTAAACCCCTCTGAGATCTTCCCAAGATCTGTGAACTGTTAGGAAGTGCATGTTAAATTGGGGATCTATTAACAGAAAAAGTGATTTTTAAGGAGTGGTTGATAAAATTTAAAATATAATTTAAGGTGCTCAGGTCCATGTATATAATGAATGGCTCATATCTTTTTCTTATTCTACTGTAAAGCACAACAGCATTCAAGTTCAGGGTAAAATCAGATGAAAATATTTTACTCAGTTAAGGCTATAAAAGGTTTACCTACTTCAAGATACGAAGCAGAAGAGTTTATCTGCTTTTGTGTTCAGTATTAGACCAAAGAGTAAAGCAAGAATATTAAGAGAGTAAAGTCATAAAAAAGCTCCAGAAAAAAACTATTCATTCCAAATTCAGCTCATGCACATATATCTAAATATAAATATTATATAAAGACTATTCCATACTATATATGTTTAATAAGTGACTGTGTGTGAATAATTCCATACTAGACAAAATAATGCAGCTGGGTGCAAACTGGGCAGGTGGGGACCAGGCCTGGGTACCTTGGTGGACAGCAAGTTTAATACCAGTCAGTAGTGTGTCCTTGAAAGCCGTGAACATAACCAGCAGCTCAAGGAATAGGCTCATTGCTGGAAGGCACTTCCAAGGCCACACTGGGAGTGCTGTGTCCAGATCGGTCTCTTGCAAGGTGGAACTTAGAGAATGACAATTTCGAGACTCCAGTAGAAAACCTCTGCAGTGGTCTGGAGCACTGAGGGAACTGATTTTGCTTAGCCTGGAGAAGAAGAGACTACAGAGGGACCTCATATTTTTCTCCAACTACCTAATGTGTATTACAAACAAGATGAAACTCAACTTTCCTCCAATTGGCACATCTGTTAGTCAGGATCCTGCAAAACCAGATCTAAAGTAGAAATTGCACACCTGTGAACAATTCTGTGATTTGGTTGTATTCATATAGTCTGTTTTTAAAGTTTTCTTATGATGGAGAATCTACTACTGCCCAGAAAATCTATTGCACTGCTCCCTACAGGAGTGAAAAAAAAATAGTCAAAGTAACTGTACATTGTGAGTGGACTAAATCAGCTTCTTGAAATATTTGAAACCTTAAAATTGCAGTATTGTGACAATGCCTATCAACCAGAAACTAAAACTGAATACACTGTATTTCTCCTAGCTGAGTTGAAGGAAATGGAAATAGGCATTTAAATAATGGAACTGCATTATCTGAAGGAGGAGTTAGCAGCTTATTCTTTGCTAGAGATGGGATATGTATTCCAAATCCCTTTGTCAGTCCCAGTGTTAAAGCTTTACAAAATTCATGATTAAAATAGATACGGCTGAAGAACATATGAAATTATTTCATTTCTTCAAGTAGTTCTCCATCTCCATTTCTTCAACAGAGATCAGATAGATGACTGGATTTTTTTCCTAATAAACCCATGTCTGGCACTCCCAGGATTTAGAGTATTATTCTAGTCTACGGCTTGATTCACTCGAGAATCCTGATTGCCATGCAAGAGTTTGAGGTTAAGCTCACCCTTCACAGGTGTTTTGTTCTCTTTTCATACAGGGTAATCATGAAGTGCTGGCACAGCACTAACAAGATGAGGGACTGATACCTCTAAAATTGAATCTGTAAGTAAAATATTTTTTCTAAGGTTGCTACGTATCTAGATTTTACATTTCTTGGAACTGTTTCCATGAACAAGAACATATTCAACCTAATTTTCAAAAAAGTACAAAGACTAAATGCAAATAAATATTACAGTCCTTGAAGTGGCAACAAAGCAAATGTATTCTACAAACAGTGAAAAATGCCCTTCCCAGGGTAGAATTTCTATACTTCAGAGGAAAAACTAAAAAACAGGTTTTGGTTTATAGACCGAATCCTCTCTGCTTAGTTTATACCCAGGACATGGTGTGACAGAAAAACTAGTCTGTGTTGGCCTCAGAGACTTTCTGGCCATTGGGTTGTAACCTATTATGTTCCACAAAAGGTAGATAAGGTGCTTAATGAGAATATGACTGTGGTGCATGTCTTCCCTCATGTCTCCTAAATTCTCTTCAAAGTATTTCTATGACTGTGGGTCTGTAAGAGCCGCAGAGGCTCATAGGTGGCTTTGCTGAGGGCTGATCTCCCTTTGTGGCAGAAATGTGCTCTAGAGCAGCTGTAGGAAATGTGTGCATTTGCACGTAGAGGCAGAGAACAGTTTGCAGGAGAGCAGTGAAGGTAATGTTTCTGCAGGTTTTATATTTCAACCCTTGACATAACCAAGCTGAGAATAAAACTGGGAATTACAATGACTATTTTGTGTGTTACTGAAGTTAATTCAACATGGATTTAATTTCTCATAAGTTGCATGAGTCAAACCTGTCAGGTCTGTATACTTCTACATCTAAGTTTATAAGGCATTTTTCAAAAAAAATTTTGTCAGTGATTAACCAAGTCAAACCATCGCAAATAGGACACCTCTCCATGGGATTGTAAGTGCTTGTTTCCAACAATCATCCTAGAGGATTAGTGTAGTTTCTCTTACAACTCGTGAAAGGAATGTGGTGGGTTGTCCCTCTCTGGACACCAGCTGCACACCAAAGCTGCTCTATCACTCACCTCTTCAGCTGGACAGAGGAGAGACAATATAACAAAAGGCTCATGGGTTGAGATAAGGGCAGGAAGAGATCACCCAGCAGTTAAGGTCACAGGCAAAACAGACTTGACTTGGGGAAATAAGTTTTAATTTATTACCAATCTAATCAGAGTAGCTTAATAAGAAGTAAAACCAAAACTTAAAAATGCGTTTCCCTACCCCTCTTCCCTCCCCACGCTTTACTTTATTCCTGATTCTCTACCTCCTCCTCTCAGCAGTGCAGGGGGATGAGGAATGGAGGCTGGAGTAAATCCATGACATTGTTTCTGATGCTGCTTCCTCCTCTCAATCTTCCCCTGCTCCAACATGGGTCCTTCCCAGGGGCTCCAGTTCATCAGAAATAGAGATTGCTCTACCTCCAGTCCCTTCCACAGGGTCACAAGTCCTACCAACAAATCTCCTCCAGCATGCAGTCCATACTTCACAGGTCCAGCCAGGACCCTGCTCCAGCACAGGCTTCCCAGGGGATCACAACCTCCTTTGGACATTCACTTGCTCCATGGTGGAGTCCTCCACTGGTAGCAGTGGATATCTGCTCAACCATGGGCCTCCATGGGCTGGGCTTTGGGGGGAACCACTGCATCACCATGACCTTCACCACTGACTGAAGGGAATCTCTGCTCTGGTGCCCAGAGTACTTCCTCCTCCTTCTCCTTCTTAAACATAAATTTATAAACATTGAAGCTATGGTCTGACCCACTTCAGACTTAATTTCCAATGAAATAAGTTGCCCACAAGAGCCTCCTGATAAGATCTTGATTAATGTTAAGCAGGGCTCCCTCTGATTGACTGGGATGTAGGTAGTCAGTGTTCTTTGCATAGGGTTTGCTGGTCTGTGGAGCCCTCTTCACCAACAGGCTTATTGAGGTTTATTGTCTTTTTTTTTTCTTAGCTTATTTAAGATCTTGTGCTGTTTCTAACTTTGATGCATACACTCGCTCTCTTCTTAGCTTTGTACACTGATTCACCTGTTGTCACCTCACTTAGAATCTTCATCCTGAACAGCAGACTGAAAGGCTTAACTTAAAGATTTTTATTTCAGCTTTGTGGTAATTCCATAAGGAAGAAACAGTGCTGGAGCTGTAGCAGGGTGCTGAAGGCAGATGAAGAATTGTAGAACATGGCCCAGAGTCACATTTTTACAGACACTGGCTTCTCACTAAACTGCTTAGATTTATAGAGATATAACTGCTCTGTCAGGAAAAGTCCCCTTCTCCAATCAAAAAAAACCCAACAAACTATTTTGTGCATTTTAGGAATTTGTACCTGTTGTTAAGCAGTTAAATACTTATCTGGTGGTGATGTGTGGTTGTCACCGGTAGTACGAAGCACATAGTCTGACCTCTCGATGCTTCTGATACTGAAGGAGATACTCAGAGCACATACCTTTAATCATCAGAGGCCTTTTCATGGCCCTAGCTCTATCTAGGTACTTTGAGCCACCTTCAGCTTATTTATTATCATTTCATTTCACATGTCACCATTCCTTTTCCCACGAGTACTGAGCCTTTCTCCATGCTACTGTTCTCTAATGAGCCCTCTGCCATTAGAGCTTCCATTCTGTCTTTCAAAATACTGTCATCAAACCCCTTTTATCACTTTTTTTTTTATGTTCAGGACATGCTACTATCTCAAGTAAATAGAAAAAATAGCATAATCAAGAAAATACTAAGAAAAACATCCTCTATACAAATCTGTAGATGTCACCGTATTTTCTTTTTCTTTGGAAATTTTACTTCCAACTGGTGTTCTGTCTTCATTATCTCCCTTACAGAGTGCTCAGAGGGGCCAGGGCCTATCTTTGCTATGCCAGTAAGACATCTGGTATATCTGAACCTTCAACTTAGAAAGTGTTTCGCCCTCAGTCAACTTTGGGATTTACAGTGTCTTAGATATTTGGTCAGTAATTAAGTGCTTTGCAAGATCAGCAATCTGTAAACAACAACTAATGCTGTCTGGCCCTCAGTCTCTCTCCTTGGCCTAGAAATCAAGAATCACTTTGTAGGGTATTTTATCTGGGATGAAGATGTGAAAACTGTTGATGCCTGAGCCAGTCAAGAGGACAGCAAAGGATGCTTCCAGCATTTCAAGGTTTTCTGTGCTGGTGATGGTGAGCTGCAGTTACAGTCAGAGGAAGTGAGTTGTAACACAAAAGTGTGAAGATGCCTGAGCTTCTTTTGTATAACTTCTCTGCTTAGTTCCCTAAAAGATTCAGTTTCTCAATTCATTAGCCCATTTCTCCACATTTTGTAGTATTTAAAGTAATTAGTTAATTTCAGCCAAAGCTGACAAGTGGATAGGATGTTCCAAAATATCCAGTTCTAAAAACTATGATGAGGAGCAGTGACTGGATAGACAGGCAAGATCCAATTGCATCATACCACAATTGAAAATTTTTTAGTTCTGTCAAATATACATCCTTAAGAGGAGCAACAGACCATTTAGTAACTCTAGCTTTGAACCAGTCCTAACTATGTTGCCTCTTACTCATCTCAGTAGGTGTGGAGCATTTGATGCATCTGGAGGCACCCTGGGAGGCATGACACAGAAAAGCTTCAGTGATATTGTGTGTGGGTGGAGATGCACAGGAGGTGCAGGACATGGAATCAGTAGGAGCTGGGATCTGTTGCTACCACTGCCTGTGGACAACGGGTGGTATATTTTTGATACTTCAACCCTGGAATACTGAAGGAGAAATGCTTTGAAGCAGAAATATCTTGAAGGAGAAATACAGTAGGTATAATGTTGCCTTAAATTTTATTGTTGTTACTGGTGTTTTTACTGGGATTACTCTCAGCATCCTTATCTGCAGTTTTTCTAATACCTTTGACACAAATACCTTTGAGAATGAGATCTGAGAGTCAGTAAGTGGCACTGAATTCTGCCTGTCTGGATCTTAATGTAGAATCAAATACTATTCAGCTATATGAGTTAAGCAAGTCTGTAAATCTTTTCATGATATTAGGTATTCAAAGTTTGTAATAAACTTATTACAAGATGTTCCCTTCTGGGCAATTGGAAATGTAAGGAGTAGGATACACTTCAAAAGGATTGGAAAGCCTTCCTGTCCAGCCATATCCATCAAATACACAGAACATTTTGGAAAGGGATTTGATAACTTGCAGAACAGCTTTTGCAATATAAGTTTATCTAATCTGTCACAAGTTTACATAACCCTCACTTTCCTGCAGTAGAAATGATACATGAAGTAATTCAGTTTAGCAATTGTTTTCAGAATTCATTAGTTAAAAAAAAAAAGAAGAAAAAACTGTTAGTGGTAGAGAGTTCTGCTTTCACACAACTCAATGAAACTCTACCCTCTAATTACTTTTAAACCAGTAGTTTGTGCATTTTGCCCCAAAATTAAAATGTTGGATGAAGATGGGCATCTCTGTTTATACCTTGGACTAAAGCTACTTTATGGATTTCAGGTAAGTGAGATCATATAATCTTGTTCAATGGGTTTATTCTCTTGGGGTTTAGTAAGTATTGTTATGATGTACTTTTATGGAAAGTATCAGAATTATGCATAAGGGCCTTTTACTGTGAGATGTACAGTTTGGGAATTCAACTCTGGATAAATTTTATATAAAAATTGTTGTATCCCGTGGTCCTACATTTTTTCTATGTAAAAGCTACACTATTTGTTTATTTTCTGTAAACTCTACTCCATGTCCCCATACACTAGGTATTGTTCTCTCTCAAGCTCCCTTAATTTGATTAACTTCATGCCTTCAACTCAGAATAATTCGTGCTTTTCTCAAAAAAGTGGTTTTTCTATCATATAATATGTGATTTTTTTTAAACATAGAAAAGCATTCTCCTTTTTCCAACAATATTATCTAGTCCACTATAAAATAAAGTTTACAAAGGTTGCTTTAGAAGGGTTCTCTAAACATTTTAATAATTGTTACTAACTTTCTCTTAAAATTAGATATTTAAAAAAGCCATTTTCACCACATGTTTATAAAACTTTAAATGACTGGACAATTAATGATGTTTTATTTATAAGTGAACAATTTTGTAAAGACAATAACATGGGAAAAAAGTCCTCACTCCCACTTGTACCTCTAATCATAAACACTGAGAATCTGACCTATCATACACATCAATCTACACATGTTGCCACTTATCCAGCATACTAATTAGAGTGTGCTTTTCCAAGTAAGCAAACTAGTCTGCAGCTTCCAGTATGGATTTCCACTCACAGCACAGGCCAGAAAGCAGCTCACCACTTTGAGAAGGAACACTGACTTTTTGCTTTTAGAACAACTTTTTGGGGTATTTGCTTTCAATTAACTTTGACATGTCGGACAACATTACCTTGGTAGTTTTAAAATCTCAGATTAAAATGCTAGTTGAATACCGATGCCACTCCTCAAATAAAAGCTTTCTCACTTCATTTAGAAAGAAACCACCAAAATATTTATGTTTATGTCCAATTTATCTTCTGTTCACTTCATTTTTTTAAGAAAGCCAGTGCCATGATGGTATCATGCTGCTCATGATTGTTTGATCAGTTTGATGAAGGAAAAATCAGGTGAGCCAACAAAAAGTCATGTATTTGAAATGCCTTTTTTCTTGTGTTACATTAATTTTAAATAAAATTTTTCAGCTTGCATTTGTCACAGGCTGTTATGGTGTGCCAATTCTCTCCTTTCTCTGTTGTGCAAGCATCCTGCTGCTAGGTGACCCTACTAACTGCAGGTTTGGTGGCACTGACCTAAGGACCATGTGCAGGTCCTGTTTCTAGAGAACTCATCACATTATATCAATGGATTTTATCTTTGAAAGGGATGGGATTGTGTTGCAAGACACCATAATATTTTCTTGCATTCTTCCATTTTTCAATATTCAACTATTTCCTTTTGGCTTTCAGGGTCAGATCATCAAAGAGCTGTAAATCTGAACAGACTCATCAAACATAATGGAAAAAAAGATTGATTTCTCAAGCTTCTGTTTAAATTACAAAGACAAATTTTCAGGGCTACTGCCCTCTGCTTATTCCCTTGATAAACTTTAGCCTATGAAGGGACACATCTTGCTCCCTAATGCAAACAATGAAATTGATCATAAAGGAACAAGTCTCAAATTAGAGAAAATAAAAAGATCATCAACCATAAACTGGTGCAAACAGGGATTTGCTTCTTTTTACTTTGCAGCTTTTTTTTTGCTGCCATATCTTTAGATAAGAATTGTTGTGTTGGGTATGCCTTACTGTGGTGGGGCACTGGAACAGGTTGCCCTGAAAAGTTGTGGATGCACCATTCCTGGAAATGTTCAAGTCCAGTCTGGATGGGGCTTTGAGGAACCTGGTGTAGTTATAGGGGTCCCTGCTTATGTCAGAGGGGCTAGAACTAGATTGTTTTTAGAGTCCCTTCCAACCCAAATCATTCTACAATTCTAGGATTCTCTGATATATTATCTGAAATATAATATTATGCAATATTATCTGCATGGTATTTCTCTGCTGAGGTATAGCTGTATCTAGACTGCATTTTTCTTCCTGCCTGTTCTCTTTGCAGTCTTCTAAACTATTCATTTAATGACATGCAAATGCCTGAACATTTATTGCAGAGGAGGAAGTATTTTATTTCAGGGGTCAGGGGATTTTCTTATTTTATTTTGTTGATTCATAAGTTTGTGTATGATTAACTAAGAACAAACCAGTTTGTTCCTTACCTGTTTGTTTATTAATTTTCAATTGATTTTGTATCTCAGAGGTATTTGCTTTATTTTTATATAAAAGATACAGTAGAGCAATTTTCACATTAAATCAATTTTCTCTGGTCTATCTTTGGAAAAATCAATAAAATGAGGTGAAAATAAAGGCTGTGACTCACTGGCTGATATACACAGAAAATGCACTTTGCAATGCATTTTTTTAAAAACAGCTATGTAAAGATTCCATATGGTTTGGTTCAGATTTACTTTCTCAACAGGTCTAAAATCTGTGGTGATCACTGACATTGTCACAGAGAAATTCCGTGCAAACCAGCGGCCCACGGTAGTGCTGGAGTAGGATGCCACAGGGTCACTTTTTCAGCTTTAATTTGCGTTTCCATGGGAGGAGTTTCCAGATGCTGCAAGCTGACACTGATATCCAAGAACTGAAAGCCTCTTTATACTCTGGAAGCTCAGAATTTCCTTTGGCAGGTTTCTGTCCTGCTGCTGAGAGGAGGCTGGGCCTGGGGGGATGCAGGGTGGATTGATGGTGTCTGCCTGCATCATATATCCACCTACAGTGCTTTTGGAGCAATGTCTGCTCATTCCAAAAGTCACAGGCACACTTGCGATGGTTTTTATACAGATAAATTTGCTGCTTGACTTTTGGTTGGGTGATGAGTAATTTGGTTTTCTTCTCCTCTAGTTGATAAAATGAAATGCATATTTTATGGCAAGGCTGTGGGATCCTTTCAAAATTGGTGTTTTTCATCACAGCTCATTTTGATCCTAATATGAACATGTTGCTTCTAATAAAACATTAACATTTTATTTGCAAGAGTATTTGCAGTCTTCAGAAGGACACATTCATTGGCTCTTGGCCACTCTTGAGCACAGCACTACTTGTCCTTAGATTGCATTGTTACTATCATCTACCATGATTATTGCTGCTCAGACATGAGACTCACTAGCTCTCTATAGATGAGCTGTTTTAAGGGCTGTCTGCTACAGACTAATCTAAGGTCTCTGACTTCAAATATTCTGTAGTAATTAGATGTTTTAACCAAAGTTTTTGTTTTACTTTTCAAAGAATATTATGCTCCAAATATTAATGAACCATGGATATTTTAACTTCTGCTTTGAAGTCTTCAAAAATATTCTCCTTTCTGTTTCTTGATCTTGTTTTGGGCCTCAGAATGACTTTCCTCTTCATTACTCCCTGTGGAGAGTGAATTATATCTTCACATCTGCCTTGTCTCACAGGCTCTTCCATTCATCAGGTATTCACAGTGGATTTGTATCTCTTCTCCTTGATCCAACAACTAGACTTCCTGTAATTTCTCAAATTTTGCTTTAACGAAGTTGATTGCCAATCAAGAATGCAAGGAGTATAGACTGATTAGACACATGGAGATCAGACCCATAAATACAAGTGTGCTTAGACTATACTTGTATAATCAAGATATTCTGTGAAAAATCAAGTAGATCTTTGAGCAGCAGTGGCAATTTCTGTGAGAAATATTATATGAGCTGTTAAAAATGCTCCAAAAGAGGGAGCTGAAATAAAACAACAGCTGCCCCATGCTGCTCCATCCTCCTGTAATTTTTAGAAGAGATAGTTTCCATTTAGGAAATAGAGCAAGAAACAAAATTTAGGTATAGCAAAATACCACAATAGAGATTTTCTATATTGAATTAGATTCAGCATTAGATTAGATTATTTGACTCTGTTTTACTATCTGTAACAGAAGTCTTTTACTTAGAGGTCAGGTTGGGATGGATTTTGTTCACATTTTTTGCCTAGATTTTCAAAACCGTTTTAAATACTGAATTCCATAGCAAAGGACAAGATGCCCACATAATTCACTTCTCAAGTACTTTATTCTCAAACTACAGACCAGCTTTCAAAAGGAACAGGCATGCAGTTGCACATGTGCAATTGTACATATTTATAAATTTATTATGTGCACATATATCCTGTAAGTGCAGGCTGTATTAAAAAAATATAGCATTTACTGCTGCGCTATTCCACTCTTTATTCTAGCACATCTGGCATCTTCCACAGAAAAACTATGAATTTTTTAAAATGCCAACTTAAAAAATGTTGATGACAGAGTACCTGTGTGTTGTCACTACTATAATTTGAAAAGTTAAAAGAAATTGAGTGGCATAGAAAATAAATGTTATGTCACTGGAATTATTACGGTAAGGCACATTCCAGTAGCCCCTCCAAATTGCAATGCAATGGTGCTGTCAGCTTCACAAGTGCCTCCCTTGGCATTAAGATCCTGTGAACGACTTTTGTAGAAGGAAATGGTTATGGCAAAAATGTAGCCTTTAGTTCAGACCCATAACACAAGAAATTAATTCAAATTGGCACAGGGAAAGAAGTTGTTAAAATGTGGGAGGCCTGAACTTCTTTTTTAAAGCAAGACAGTGTATTTTATACCCATAGCTGCCTCTACAGTACTCTAGTGGTAGGTCCCTAAGTGTCAAGGGAAGGCATTGAAAACAAGAAAAAAACAGGGAGTGGAAGGTTATGCTTTCCTGTGCTGACTGAATTTTTTATAGCCATCTGTGTTGAAAGAAATAATCTAGAGATTCATGGAGGACTGGAACAGGAAAGTAATGAAAATACTAATACATTCTGGAAACTACTGAACTGTATATTTCTGAATGGTCTTTTTTTTTATTTCCTGCCTATTTTCCTTCCTGTCTCAAGTTTCCATACTGCAATAAGTCTTTATGCTAATTAAGAGACTCAGGAATACTTATATGTCTTTGAATCAAAGAGGATATTTGTGCAATGCAGAATAGGATGCTGTGATCTATATTGGTTTTCTCTGCTGTAGTTTTATGTAGTTTTATTTTAGCATGATGGAGCCTTGGTTCTGGTTTGAGTGCTTAGTGATAGACTGTGCTGGAAGGAGCTTTCAAATAGCTTACTTTTTTTTATAATAAGGGAATATGTCATGTTGATGATTTTGATAGCTCAGCAAGTATTCCAGTTTCATACTTCTATGGCAGAGGAAAAAAATGCAAGTTAACTGTAGGTTTCCATTGTAATTGGAGTGTGTCTGTGAGTTGCAGTTAGTCCATGAGGCAATCCTAAATAATTTTGCTTGTGAGAAGAAGTATTTGAATGTTTATTGTCATTTTTTTTGTTCTACTTTGTCACGTTCTTGTGTTTTCCTCTCTGTCACTTCCTGATTACACTGCTGTTAAAGGAAGTCATGAAGTCTAAGCCTTCATTTCAGTGAGTTATGGGGATGTATATACAGATTACAGTCAGTATGGAAATTCAATAAAAAAGCAATTACAGATAAGCATGTCTGCCAGCTTCTGCTTGCAAGCTGTAAATATCTGATCAGAGACTAATTTCATCTAGTGAGTCAGATACTTTTCTTACAGTTAATCAGTTCAGATAATATATTTTGTAGGATGAATCTCTCTCCCCAAATGGAATGAGAGAATTGTTCCATTTTGACAAGACCTCAAACCTCTGCTTGCCATTTTATGCTGGGTTTGGCTGGGTTAGAGTTACTTTCCTCATGGTGGCTGGCACGGGGCTGTGTTTTGGATTTGTGCTGGACACATGGTGATAAAGCAGAGATGATTTTATTATTGCTGAGCAGAGTTGAGACAGAGCCAAGGCCTTTCTTGTTTTTCGTTCTACCATGCTGGGACCATGGGATGACCAAAGGGATATTCCAGACCATATAGCATAATGCTCAGTATACAAAGTGGGGGGAAGAAGGAGGAACTGTGGAGACACTTGGAGTGGTGGTGTTTGTCCTCACAAGTCATTGTTATGTGATGGGGCCCTGCTCTCCTGGGGATGGCTGAACACCTGCCTGCCCATGGGAAGAACTGAATTACTTCCTTGTTTCTCTTTGCTTGTGTGTGTGACTTTTAATTTCCCTATTAAACTGTTTTTATCTCAACCTAAATGTTTTATTTTAATTCTGCTCCCAATTCTATCAGGTTGGTTGGGGAGAGGAGGGTTGAGTGAGCTGTGTGGTGCTTAATTTTCAGCTAGGCTTAAACTGTGACATATTTCCGGAGATAGAGTAAAAACTTTATTGCAAGGGCTTAATTCAACTTTAGTAGTTTTGCTGATCTCACCATCTGCATTGTAATCTATTTAATCTCTATCTGAATTAAAGAAGATCTTGAGCAAGATCATCATCTTTGCACAAGGTTACTAGCAAGGACAATCTCTTAAGACTTTGGTGTTAGCTTCACCATCTGAAAATTGTATGTCTTCTACTGAGCTGAAAGCTCCTTTCCAAGCATCACTCATGTTCAAGCATCACACTGTAGCATGTTGTCAGGGAGCTCAGTTTGGGATTTCTCATCCATGTATTTTGGCACATGATATTATATAATCATATCTATGGGTTATGGAATAAATAAAGGGATTAGTAAACATCTAGGAGCATGTCAGAGTGTTGCCATTCCAAATTATTCAACAACTCACTACATATTCTTATTATCAGAATTTACTTAATATCAGTTCCATTGTCTTTTAGATATCATTAACCTTCAAACACAGAATTTTTATTGATCGTACTGCTTACAGCTCATTGTTTCCATTATTTCTGTTAGGACCTTCATATCCAGTGATTGAATATATAGAAGATAAATCTAAAAAATTATATGTTCTATGACTTAAATCTAAGAAGTCAGACTCAGTAATTGGTTGACCTTTTCTATCCACTTGTAAGGCAAGAAGTTATATTTCTAAGTAAAGATTTGTTTATCAATGATGAAGTTGAGATTGAGCTCACTGGAAAAGAATAAAACATTTTTGTTTCTTCCTCATCTTAAATGTTTATGGCTGGCTGCCTACAGCTAGAAGAAGAATTTTTTTTTCCTTTTGAACTTTTATTAGACTTGGCAACCAAAGGCATTTTACAGATTTGCCATAAAAATTGTTGCCATTTATCGAAGAAGCTGACAACCATCTCTTAATGATACATTTAAGGGTGCTAGGAATCCCAACCACCAAATGATAATCAGGGTCTAGGAAATTACTGGGAAAATGCAAAAGCATGACAAGCTTTTTCCTCCACAGGAAAGAAAGAAAAGTCCCTGCTCCATTTAAATGTATGCAAAGAAAATGAACGGCTTTTCTTTTTTCTTTTTTCCTTTTTTTTTTTTAATCAGGTAATTTAATGGGTTGTTAGCTGTAAAACTGGCAGAAAAGTAAACAGAATACTTTGACAAGTGTGTTACTTACTGTGGTTGAAAGACTTCAGTCAATTTATTGTATCCTACACGTCAGAAACTCATCCAAATCACGACAAGCATTGGATGCTCAATTTGGGCCTTATGCTGAAGCCTGCTGGCAGTAATTTATTGTAGCTGGCCCTTATAGAATTACTGACAGAAGGATTCTTTCCTTAGCTGTTACAAATAGAGCCTTTCCAGCAGCATATAAATATATAAAATCCATTTCCTGGCTTCAATAGGATACAGGATCAGTTTTCAAATATTAATTCCTAAATTCTGCACAGATAGGCCAGTGTACAAACTAGGTATGCTTTGTGCACTTAATATAGAGAACTCCAAGTGAAAAATTCATGTTACAGATACAAAGCTGGTGTTTCTGCAATAACCCATAAATTAATAGTTTCATGAACTAGCACATGAAGTTCATTCAGAAGAAATGAATCGTATTTTCTTGAAACAGGCTACTAACAGGCTTTCTAAGGACTAATCTGCTTTTTAAATTCAAATTCTCCATCATATGCAGCTTTTTGCACCTTCTTGATCTCTATTCAGGTGAGCACCTCATGAGGTTTAATGAAGTCAAAGCCATATAACTGAATTTCTCATGTTGGACAAAATTTTGAGGGGGAAAAAAGCCCACTTTATGACAAGTTTTAATTTAAAAAAATATTGAGGAAGTATCAGAGCTTTTAGGGATATATAAATTTCTTGATGTCTTACCAGTACTAGTTTTTGCATCTGTTTATCTGTATCTTGAGGATGTCTTTCCAATATGGACTAACTATAGCTTTCTGTGGATGGGGGTAAGGGTGGAACCATTACAGACCAAAAAACAAACAAACAAAAAACCAAAACAAACAAACAAAAACAAAAAAACCCCAAACCCCCAAACCACACAATAAAAATATAACAAGATAATTATCAGGATATTGTTCTACATTACTGTAAATAGTTTTTCTTTGTTCATGGTCATTCTCTACCTTCAAAACTTTTTCATCCTCCAGACAAGGGTTTTACTACAAGAAATCTTTCATAAAGGAGTCTTTAAATGGCTGTGGAATGTCAGAGTCAAATATCTCATGGTTTAGAATGAATGAGTGCTCACCTATAGGTCCCTTTAGGTGCTCATTTCTTCTTTTTACAGGAGTTTGTTTCTTTGGTCACCATGTTCAAAGTTCCCTTTATCATTATCCTGATCCATTCTTTTTGAAAACAGAAACTAATTTCTTGCTGGTCTAACCTTGACAACCTCCTTTATAAATTGTTCTTTACATAGTCCCTTGCTTTGCCACAGTAGTAAGAGTGTGATTTCTGTGTCTGTGAATGTTTAGAACCTGACAAAGGTGCAGCAGCATCTTTGTCAAGCTGTTCACGATCACTACACCCCAAAAGAGCAGCTCCAAGAGCAGACTTTACCTTTAATTACTTCAAATGCCTGGAGGCTAATATAATATAATGGGCTTATAAAATACATCAATACAAAGAGCTTCTCAGTGGGTGTGAGTAGCAGAAGATGTGTACAGTCATATCAGTCAGAAATGGTGGAATGAGAATAAAGAAGAGCTCTATGAAAACTGCCTGTTAAACAAGATGATGCACTGGCTTTCCTAAAAACCATAACAAGTCTAAAATATGTCCTCTATAAAAGGAAACACAAATCTAGACTTTCAAGGGAGCAGTGCACAATATGTATTTCTTCTTTTAATTTCACAGTGGGAACTGGGAAAGAAGATTGTACTAATTTCCATAAAATCATAGAAAAAAATATGGAAAAGAAAAGGATTTTTCCATAATGAAAGAAATTTGTAACTGAGATTCACACACAGTTATAAATGGGAAAAAGTTAATAATGAGTGGACACTGTTCAGAATTCTTTACCAAATTTCATTTATTCATAAATTCAGCCTAAAATACAGTGAAGCTAAGAACCTTGGAAGTTTTTTGATTGCTCCTGTTTAAATTAGAAAAAGACAGGTAAAACATGTTATGTATATGTGTATAGATATTCAAATATTCAATTGCAGAGCATAGATTATTGGCAGTCTTATTCTTCAAAGAGATTTCTGAAAACAGCCAGTTTTGTTAGTATGGATTTGAGGGTTTGCTTGCAAAAGAACCAAAAGAAGGTTTGATAGTTGCTCTTTCAAATGTTAATCATTTTATGTACCTTTGGGCACGTTTTGAAGTGGAAAAAACATCCTTATACATTGTGTTTTTTCCTTTTTGCTAAAAAATGAGTCTGAAAATTTTTATTAGCCCTAATGAAAAAAAAAATTATTCCTGTACTCATTAATACTCACTGCTGGCTATTAAAAATCATCAATATTCATCCAACGACAATTTTATTAATAAAATATCAAAATGAGGAAGCTTGGTCATGACTCATCCTCAGCCACCATCATGATTACAGCAAGACTCAGTAGAAATTGCAGCATCAGTTCACACAGAACTTGTATCAGGGCAGGATCCAGAGGGGAGAGAACTGTGATCCAAGAGCATATAGTAAAGCTCCACAACCAGAGTGGTGGCAGTAGCATGGTCACTGCTTTGGATGCTAAGACTGGAGCTTGGAAGGAAAGTATCTGATTCAAGGGCTATTTAACTGGTGAGCTTCTTCCCTAGAGGTGAATTTCTAATTACAACAGTCAACTATCAATGTTTTAAGAACATTGTGTAATTACCAGGTAAAATCAAAAGTTCCAGTCATGCCAGAATCATTTCCTCAGAAAAGAAAGAGAGAGAAACTTACAGGTGAGCTTGTTTTTATTTCTTTAAAATCTCATCTCATTGCATGGAGCAGATTTTCCAAATCCAAGAGATTATCAATATAGCTGCTACCAGGGTTTCCTGTATGAGGTAGTTATTGACTGTGGTTTTTTCTGATGAATTGGTTGTAGAATTAAAGCTTGAATCTGGAAAAGATTTGTATGTATTGACACCAATATCAGCTCTGAGGAGAAATGTTCTTCCTCAGTTGATAGAGGAGGTCACTGTTCTTGGAATTGTTGCCATACAGCTTTGAGAGCTACTGCTATAAAAATGCCCAAGTAACTTGTACTTCTTATTACTAGAAAGTGAATGAAGATCACTTTGTGTTCAGGCATTTTGTGTTCATAGAGTGCAATTTTACTAACAGGGTAACCTTTTCAAATTGTGATATTTATCCACCTTTTCATTCAGTGCATTACGTGACTGCAGTTGTTGTTTTTTTTTTTTGCAGAGAAACACAAAAAACCAAAAGCAGGATTCATTGAAGGATCTAGATGAAATACAGAGTCCTGGAAAAAACACTGTGGTTCCCTGTAAAATACACAGGAAAAGACTGATGCCTCAGAATATGAGCAGAGCATCCATGCCCCATTGAATGGGATGAACATAAAAATTAAGCACCAAGACTTACACCACAGCTGCCTCTTCTGTACAAAATCCAGCCACTCTATGGATGATGAAGGTTCAATTTTACTTCATCTTGAGAGAGTTCAGCCCCAGCTTTTTCACCCTGCAGGACAGTGGGTGGTCACTGTATATTGGACAGTAAGGCTGTGCTCTATGGGTAGTCCTTCTCTTTCCACTGGGGTCAACAGGAGTGCAGAATATAAGGTCCACTGGGCCAGCATGAGAACATGCCAGAGGGGACTGGATTCTGGAAATTAAAAATTAGGAAGTGAAGTAAGACAGCCACATCCAAAGGAAAATATGTCAGACAGATTCTTGTATAACTGTTCTAAGGAAAAGTATCTCCATATTCCTCCTTCAGGCAAATTGTGTGTAGCTACCCAGCCACATTATCTTGCAACAAATATGTTACCACAGATTCAGAGGAGCCTGATCTGATGGCTGAATGTGAGGTGAAATCTGGTAACACCTTCTGCATCTGATCTACATCTGATCCCACAGGAAACAGAGGGTGGGGCATTAGCTGTGCTTAGGGGTAGGCTGCAAGATGGTCTGACTGGGCACATTTTGGAGAGTAGGTCTAGGAATCTGGAGAGCCTTAGTCAGGGAGGTATCCAAGGAGTCAATTTCACAACTGCATGGTGTCTGTCTGGGGTGACAATCTGCTTTTCCTATGCCTTAAATTCCCCTTCTACCTTGCTCCAGGGACTGGTGTGGAATATAAACCTGAGACTTGTGTGTTTTAAGGTTTCAACATCATGCAAGCCAGGACTGACAAATTACTGCCACTATCATTCAGAAGGTTTTGCTTAATATTTCTGATCATGTTCCCAACTGTGAAGTTAGGAGACATAGCAAGGAATTCAGATGTACTCTTCAGCCACCAGAGACACACTTGAGTGAATTACTAATCTCCCTAGACACCTGGAATGCAGATAATGAATTTGTGTGTACAGCCTGATGATCCACCAGAGCAAATCTAATCATTCCTCGCTCTGCTGTGGCAGGGGGATTTTAAAGCTCCTATTCTGAAATTCCCCTCTTGCTATTGGAATGGGTGGATCCTCCAGAGCACTAGCAGCTGTGCTGCCTTTCAACAGCCTTTCCTTCCAAAAGGGAGAAATGACAAATTCAGTAACACTGGGCTAAGCTGATAAAACATACAGGCATAAATGACGGTCTGAAACCATTCTTCAAAGCAGCAGCTGACATACAATTCATGATATAAAGCCCAGTGGCTTGGCTGTGTGAGATTTCTAATTGGTGTGGATTTGGTCAGCTTTGGGATTTGTGGATTTGGTCAGCTTTGGGCCAGCACTTGTGCCAGGCTGGGACACCCAGATTTCAGTAGAAGGAGCACTGCATCAACATCAACATGTACATAAGCAATACCACGTTCCTCTAGGGCTGGCAGGATCCTGCTCTCCTCCCACTTTGAGTGATAGCGGTTGTGATTGCCAGGAGCTCTCTCTGCTTCTAGCAGCAGCCTGGTTCTTTGCTGGGATTTGCTCCCAGCTGGGCCAGAGCACACCTGCAGCACACCAGGCTATCCCCAAACATCAGCCTTGAGGGCTGCAGATGTTGTACTTTTGTGTTTATAGAGAAGCAAATTCTGGGGATGGCTGAAGCAAGCACACAGTACTAGAAAGGGATGTTCCAGAAATCCCTTTTCCTGAGCATGACTGTAAGTCTGGATGAAGAAGAGGCACTGGAAAACAGCTAGCCAAAGAGGGGGTAAGTGCATATTGAGAAAGTGGTGAAAATCTCCCAAGTGTGGTAAGCTTCAGAGTCTGTTGTGTGTGGAGAAAAAAATAAGCTCACTTCACCAAGAAACTGCTGGGTCTGCACAAGGCCATGAGCACACATTGGTGTCAACAGAGACTTGTTTGCACTCACAAGGGCAATGGCTGCTGTGTGCAAACAAAGCCTGCAGGATGATGCACATATATCACAGAAAAAAGCATCCTCTGAAATGCTTTCCGAAATCTGACCTCAAAGCCATAGTGTGGCAGTCCAGCCTGCCTCTTCTGACTATAGAGCTGGAGCTGTCTCCCAGCTCTTGCTCCAGCTGGCAACAGCAACAAATGTGTGATTGAAGTAGATCACCTCCACCCTCTCTCCTTGAAAAGGGAATTTGCAACAGGGAGAATGAGTTGTCCAAACTTCCATGTTTGCTCAGAAAATAGAATGATAAGGATTGCTCACAGTTCTTACACCTTGCCTTATCGGTCCACATTTTTATTGTAGAATACCATAATTGATCCCAACATTTCTTTTTTAACTTTCCAGCAAATTTGGCATCCAGAAATTTTATGACTGCATCACAAATGAAGGATCATGCAGTTGAGGTTGTGGGCAGTCTCCTTAGCATTGAAGAGATAAAACTTATAGCTTTTATTTCACTTTTTTTTTTAATGTATTCTTTAAATGTTTTCTTATGTCTCTTATTGCTTATGTGTTCTTTGGCAAGGTGACAACATTTTGTAGGTTATAAGTCACGTATGAGAACAAGAGAGAGAGGAAATCAGTAGTATTGTGCTTTCCTTATATCTCAAAGAACTTAATTTCCACTAAAACTCAGGCAAGACCCAGAGAGGGTGAAATTGAAAGAGAAATGATTGATAAATAACCTTAATAAGAATTATATATTTGCATTTCAAGTAGCCATTAAAGCAGTTCACACAAAAGTACCTTTTATTCTTCCCTTAAATTACCCAGTTTTCCTCTGCTCTACTCCTGGCCCTGAGGTTGGAAAGAGCTTTCACAAACCTATGCAAGGAGGGAATGTAGTAAATTCTAGCACTCTCTTTGTCTTTTTGTAGGTCTTCGTATTTGCCAAGTATAAACCAACAACTGGTTGGTTTATCTGCAAAGACCATCCATCCACCTTTCACTCTGGATAAATCACTTGAAAATAGTGTTCCTTTGGTTTCCTTTTTTTAAAAAGATCTTATACTAGCTTTTCTTTTCAAGTGTGTTTTGAAGAGGAGATAACCATTAGGGAAATCTGTATGAGTTTATTTTATGTTTGTTTATCAGATTTTTTTGTAAGCAACTGCTAATTAATTGCCGGTTGATAAAAATTAAATAGGCAGCCAGAATTCCCTGAAGCAGCAAGCAGCAGCTGAATCCAGTGCTTTGGGGAAGAAGCCTTTCCAGGGACTGTAGGTCTAACGAATACATTGACACAGCAGGTCAATTGCCTCTGCTGACGTGGAATTTTGTTCATTGCTTTAACACTGCTTAAACTCTGTGAAGGATACAAATGCCTCCCTATATATTGTTAACCCCTGATGTTTCTGTTCTCATCCAGTCTAGTAGTTTGCTTCTGAATATGTCAGCATTTTGATGAAAAATTTGATTTTTATGTGATTTGTTTTGGTGGTATCATTTTGTTTATTTGGTCCCATTTACCAAATGCGGCTAATGGCAGCCAGTTAAAAGTAACTGACCTCTATACTGTGATAAAAGATCTTCCAGGGATATAAAGTTCACCTATTAATAAAAGTACTTGGTTTGGTTTGGGTTGTTTGTTTTTTCTAATCCCCTTTCCCTCTTCAGTAGAATAAAATTACATGAAGCTACTCCTTTAACTCCAGAGGGACAGAAACCTTTACAAGAACAGCTGTTCCTTTAGTGCAGAAACATGTGCCAAATAACATCATGGGCTCAACCTCTTTCTTTTTGGCTTAATAGGAATTAAATCAGTGCCATGCCAAATTGTCACAGGTTCATCCGCTGTCCTAAAAAGAAATTCTCTTACTAAGTGTCTGTTCTCTGTTTGCGGGAAGTGTTTTGATTTTTAGGATAACAAGGGGAGGAATTGTTTTCCTAAAACGTATTCAGCTTTTTATCCTAAACCCTATTCACCCTTAAAAAATATTCTGGAGGAGCTTTTTTTTTTTTTTTAGTCTAATCTACTTTAAGATTTAAATTCCAAGAGGACCTATTCATGTGCTAAAACCATGTAGGTACTTTGTGAATTAAGATGTAATGATGCATGTGTTACATATGTAATTATGTTCTGGTTGGATCAGGGCCAAAGTGTGTTTATGTTCACCTCCAGATTTTTAAATGAATCTGGATAAATGAAGGAATGATAAGGCATGACACTTATTTAGAGGTGTATGGGCGATTTTTTTTTTCCAATTTGGTAACCAGGCAAAAGAATAATTCCTGAAGATCTGACCTGAAAAAAAAACTACTAAACTTTAATTCCTGAAATGGAAAGGTAAACTGACTTCTTTTTTTTTTTTGTTACTTTCAAATTTAAGCCGATAACTTGTCAAAACGTAACATCAAAAAAGTCAAAGTTAAGAAATGCTCCTCCATTGCATTTTAAAGTTATTTTTCTTGTTGACAAAAGATCAAAATATAGCATGAATTTATGAATAATTTTCAGAAGCTGGTGTGTGCATTACTTTTGAAAAAAAGTAGTGAAATGAAATTTTTTACTTTCAGATCCAGCTTTATTTTAAACCTACTGAATATTTCTCACTACTAATCCTTTTTCAGTTATATAACTTTTCTAGAATTTAAACATTTGAAATTAAGTTCTCTTTTTAAGCATCTACCACACACAACATTTTAATTTAATTTCTGATTAAATAATTCACCCATCTTTTAAGATACAGGTCAATGTAAAATATACTATCATGGTAAGATACAGGTCAATGTAAAATATACTATCATGGTTATCTAAAAAAAAAGTTGTCATTTTGTTTTAGGTTTGGAGTTTTTTGTTTGTTTTGCTCATTTTAGAGCCAAAAATAGAAACATGGAAAAGAATACAATGGGGATATACTTTTCTTATCATTGCTCATGTATTTTTTACAGACTAGTTATTTATTAAAGCTTCCCAGTTATATTTCCCAGAAAGTAAATTAAATAATAAAGCTAAGGAAGACTTTATGTGGGGGAGCACATGGCCAGGTATTCTTCATTTAGATCCAGAATTTACCATTTGCATCCCAAAATGCATTTATCTATCAATCTCAGCATCAAAGCTCAGCTGGTGCAAAGGAACTGCCCAATGAAGAGGGAGGAAGAGCCAGAGGTGGGAAGGGCAGGATTGAGGATGAGTGTCCATATTTTGCCTTTTCTTGCAAAAAATACAGAGTTTCTGAAATTCACTTCTTTCTGGTAAAAGACTTGTATACAACTTGGTCTCAGAACATCTCTTTTCCTCTTCAGGGCTGGTCCTCAAAGAGGATGACAATGAATTACTAAAGGCTCATTAGCTCCAGTAACAGTGAACCAGAACGTTTCTGTTGGGAAGGATATTCATCAATATGATGAAATTATGGGATTTTCTTCAGTTTCCTCCAATGAACAAGTAAAATATGACATGCCCAGATTTCAGAGTCTGAGACTCCTTTGTACTAAAGAGCTACTGTGTTTTTGTTTGGTTGGGTTTTTTGTTTCTAATAGCTTTTTTTTTCAAAACAGAGAAGTTGTGGAGAAAATGACAATTTTAGAAATTGCATTATGCATGGTCATTACGGTCTTTAACTTCAAGACTTTCTTGTATGCTGCCTAGTGTAGAGCTGGTTTGGGAATGAATCAAGAGCTCAATTTGTTTTAGAACACAGACACTGAGCTGAGGATTAGGGAGAGGAGTCACCATATGCAGAGAACATTGCCCCAGAAACTGGGGCCTAATTCTAATTTACCTACTGATGCTTTGAGTAGTCCTGGACAGATCAGATAAACCAAGGTTTTCACAGGCGGTCTTTGGAATCATTTTCCAGCTGTCTGACTTGGGAACTCTGGTTTATAAAAGCATAAATAGCAACCACAGCTGGACTCTCTGCAATTTGTCTTATTTTGAGCACATATTTCTAAATAGCACAAAGCTCTCTGGAAATTCAGAGCCTACTTCTTCAAACAGGAAATTCAAATTAATAAATATTTATCTTTACTCCTCTGTGCCTAAATTCCCCCTTTTATGTTGGGAATAATACCACCTGCCTCTGTTCTCTCTGCCAGCTCACACACAGAGGGAAAGGAATTATCCTCTTGCAAGAACAGGGCTCAAATTGCACCTGCAAAATGCAAAACATATGTTTTACATGCAAAGGAGTTCCTGGCCCTCCCTGTCTTAAAAGATGACAGTTGTTAACCAGGACAGAAATTTGGAGAAGTCCAGCTCTTCAGTCTGTAGAGGTGGTTGTCCTGGCAGGTGCTGGATGTGATCGCTTGAGACTGTTGAAATTAGAGCAAATTTGCTGACTTTGGCCTGGGATCAGAGAAGGGGTTTCTTTCCAAGGATTTTAATTCTTGTTTAGTGACATGAGTTGATGAACTCCTGTTCACACTCTTAAAATCAAATATTTGATTGTGAATGGTCTAAACGGAGCTGGCTGCAATGGTTCAGTGAGAGTTTTTAAGCTGCCTCTGGAGAGCATTTGGTGTAATGTCTTATTTCATCATCTCCTGCTATGAAACTGTCTGCTGTTGCAAGGACCATGTAACAAACAGAAAAGGAGTCATTCTGCTGTCCTTACCAAAGTTGTATGGCACTTCACTCTGAGGATCTAATTATTTTCAGAGTGGGAAAGAGGACTAAATAAGGCTCTAGAGAAATACTTTCCATGTTTTAGAACAGAATGACTGCATGTCCATTTTTTTAGTGAGCATACTTTGTAAAGATGGGTTTGAAATATTTGATTGACCTCACTGGAGGTGAAAATCACTTGTAAAAACCATGTGATAAGCAACTTTTGTCTTCAGAAAGCCAAAACTAGTAAAGAGGATTAAAATTTTACAAGAAATTGCCTCCTTTGTGTTGTGATGTTGCTCTTATTTAGACTACTCACGTCAGGGTATATATGACTTGTATTCTCTTGTCCAATGCTGCTACTTTGCAAAATAACTACCGTTGCAGACTGTAAAGTTAATGTCTAATGGCTTGTCTTACTCTCCACTAATACACAGTAGTGTTCAAGTAGTGCTGGGAGAAAGGATGGAAGGGACCACATCACTTCAGTCAACGTGGACAGGGAAAATAAATTCTGTTGTTGCCAAGCATCAAATGAACAGAAGCAAAAAATAGCTGACAGCAGAATGGGGAAAAACATGTGCTGTGTTTCACTACAAGCTCCAGTATCAGAAATATAAAAAAAATACACTTTTCTTCCTCTGAAGCATGATGGTTGACTCTGCATATTAGGAGTATCTCCCTAAAGATTCTGCAAAGGCTTTTTGCAAAATCCAAATAAAAATGGTGCAGATCTAGGATCATTTTAGATGCGCTGTTAAAACTTATATAGTTTTTTTCTGCCCAAAAGACAACATATTTGTTACCAAGTAACACAAACCCAACCTTTGTCTATTACAGAGTTAAGATAGAGTTTTATTTTTACCTGAACTACATAATCTAGAAAGTATTCAAACCAAATACCTTGGGTTTGCCATCCCTCAGGTAAGTATCTCTTTGTGATAAGGGGATTGTGATGCCCTGATACAATTAATAAGTTGTGTTTGCAAATTAGAGACATGCAGGTGTATTTGCATGTCATATTCACATGCCTCTTATTTTGTACTCTAGTCTTAATCCTCAGCTACTCATGTTGTCTATAAGATGGTGTCTTTTTTGTGTCTGTTTTGACATGAAGTGAAAGCTTCCTTTGCCAAAGGCCCTTGAGTGCAGAAAAAATCCCACACCAAAGCCTTGTTGTCACATGCATTATGGATGGTGTCATTTCAGTTTCCTTCTTGTTCTCCAGATCTCTGGTGGGATCCTGGTGCCCTGCTCTCTCCACTTCACTGTGGCCTTTCTTGCACAGAGCTCTGGCAGCAGTGCTGGAGTGTATCTGCAGAGATTACATGTGCTGCAGTGAGAACCCATACCAGAGTATAAATAAGTGCAGATCTGCAGGATATGTGAGGCAAGAGGAGAGAGGATGAGGGGCAGATGCCCTGTGTCTTCCAGGTGGTAGATATAAACAGATGAACAGAAGTAGAAGACTTTAGCTGTACCAGGTCATTCTCCTATGGCAACTTGTTTTCCCAAGAAATAATTGAAGGGATGCAAGGTTAGAGCCATTCATCCTCAGGTTTGATCTAAGTAGTTTGGTCTAAGTATGGACACTTTTAAAAGGACACATTAAACCATACAATTAGAGAAATGGCAGATTTGAAAACTCTCCTTTTCATTTGCAAGAGGCAGCAATTCCACTCACCTTTGCTTATGTTGCCCACTGTAAATAAGCAATGTTGATACTAGCTTTTGGGCCACATATCATGTTTGGATCGTGTTCTGGACTGGGACCATCTGTAGTTTCTACTTAGTAAAACACCTGTTTTATGCTGCAATTTTTTTAGAAATACAGTCTTCAACACTTGATATGGATCCTTTTCTCATAAACCTACTTGAAGCATACTGTGGTTGGGATATTTAATATGCTATAGATTTTATCCTGATGCTTGATGTTCTGTTTACAATCAGTTCATGACCATCAAAGCATTTAATGAAAACATATTCTGATTTTCTGATTGTACACTTTGTGAAATTGTTTTTCACATGCTTCAGATATACTGCATCTGCTCCCTGCAGTTTTACAGTGCAGAGAGCTGATAATAAAATGTTATTGTTGACAGTTCAGTCAAAATATAAAATTCTTACAGCTGTTAAACATTTAAAGATGTTTAATTGATTTTTAATGAGTATTTTGGTACTTAACTTTTAATAGGATTTTTTGAAATGTATTACCTTGTAAAACAAACTGAAATAACAGGTTTTAATTGTGGATGCTTTGGATACTGAAAGTTTCATCAGTGTTGCTGTGCAGCTACTGGCTTATTTTTTTTAGGAGTACTGCTAAGAAAGTTTTCTAGGAAAAAACCCAAAAAGCTCCAGCAATAATAAAATATAAAAAATTAGCAGTAAAATATCTGATTAAAAACCCCAAACCTGCAGTAGTAACAGGAGCAACAAAAAGGGCTGGATCTCAAACTTAGATTGTCAAAACCATGTTATGTGCTTAACTACACACAGCAAATCAAACCCGGCAGCAGGATTTTTTCTTGTCAATATATCTAACCACTAAAGGAAAAAGCCAAAAATCTTGCCTTGACTTCTGCAGCTGCCAGCATGATGTCAGCACTTTAAAACTGCTCAGGGCCAGCACCACCATCCTGCTGCTGGGCTGTCCCTCATCCACCCAGCACATGTGGCACACGTGGGACCAGCCCTGCACTGAGCTTATTGGCACCTCTGGGGCAGCTGGGGCTCTGCTGCTGGGGAAGCCAGCTGGAGCCAGCTGCTTCCTCCTTCCCAGTCTGTTGCTTTGTTGTTCAGGTCATAATGCCACGTTTTCTGTGTACCCTTCTCCTGCAGCCTGCACATCTATTTCAGGTAAGCCATGTGAAGATCTGTTATTGGTTATCTGCTTTCTGCCCAGGTGGTTGAAAGATGAGAGATGTGGTGGAATCCTGCACCCATCATTTTTTATCCTGGTGGAATTCAGAACCGTTATTTTTCTGGCCAGCACAAGTTTAATTTTAACCCTGCCCTGGCTGGAACCAGGACACTGACATGAATCACTGCACTCACATTCTGTATTTAATCCAAATAAGCACCATAAGTAGAATATTAGATAAGTATATCTTTGAAAAGAGACATGCTCTGAAAATTCGATAAGGGATGTGCTTAAAGGTATTCAGTAATTGAAAGCAAAAGCAAATGTGTATCAAGAATGAAATAACAAAATGGAAATGTGCAAACTAGATGTAAATCAGTGGGTGACTTTCATCAGAGTGCAAATTTTTTCATAGGTATTTTCTTTTGCCTATGCTTGACGACATGACATAGGGCAACATTGTTGTGCAGCCTAGAAGTCTGAAAAACCTCACTTAGAAACAGAAATCAGAACATTTCAAGTATGTAAACAAACATTTGAAGTTTTTAAATTTGTTTATTTTCTATTTAAAAATATTGAAAAGCATTCTTTTTGGATTCACAAGCAGTTTTGATTGAGGATAAGTCGATGATTTAAATTTTATTAATTTTAAAACAAACACAGCATCTATATACATAAATGCATGAAAATTCTAAAGGTATCCACACCTCAACTATAAAATGTTTTATAATGTTACTAAATTAGTAAACCTTGAAAATTACTGCAAGAGGAAAGATTAATCCAGTTGACTTTTATTGTCAGCTGTGGTCTTGACAATAGAAGAAGCCACAACACAAGGATTGCAGAACAAGTATGGTAGTGAAGAGTGGGTACAAGGTAAAAGAATTAGCCTTCCTTTATGAAATCTCTATAAAAAACTTTCAGATATGACTCTTTGTGTCACCTGGAGATCAGTCTCTCAATGACAGTTCTTTACTTCTATTTGACTTTTAAATACACAATCAATTACATTTTATGTTAGTACTATCAGGTAACATAAATGCCATAATATGTTGAAAAACAAATTCCAAAATAAGTTTACTTATTTCTAAGCAACGTCCTTACATTTTGTCTTAAAGTTGATTTGGACCTCCTTTCATTGCAGTTATTCACAGAGATGTGTATTTATGCTGTGTTACCTCATGGGTAGAAGAAGAGATGCAGGCCCAAAATGTAAAACCGAAATATATTGCTGTGGGTGGTTTTTAAAAGACATTGATTTTTATTCACCATCTGTCACATTGGTTTGCAGCCAGTATCCATCAGTGAGCTGTGTGATTAATGGGGTATTGAAGAAGCAATGAACAATTTCACAGTTGTTTAACCTGTTGTTTTGTTTTTCCTTTTGCATTAGTATTATCATCCTACAGCATCTGTTGTTAATATTAAGCATAATAAATGTGCTGGATATAGCACACATTGCTATCAATAGTAATAATAACTAACAATACACCACAGACTTCTGAAAAAATGAGTCAAAGCCTCTCTGCCTATAACTTTGCAAATTCTTCACTCTATTGAGGCTGTCCCAGAGCCACATGAGGCTCCTTAGGAGCCAAGGAAAGCCAGCAGCATCTCTTGTACAAACACCTCAGCTCCAAGTCTGGCCCCTGCCCTCTGTCTCCAGCTCCAGACAACTGCAACCCAGCTGTTGTTACCTGACAGGTTATCCAAAATCTGAGCATCTTTATCTGCTGAAGGTCTTCAGGCACTCCTCTGCAGGAATTTGCTGCTTATTCATAATATTCCAGATTTCTAAAATAAGTTTGAAAAATGCAGAATAGTGGTACTTGAAACACATAACATTGATATAACAGCAAATAATGATGCAATCTTATTTGACGTCTTGTTGATAACAGATGGTATCCCTATCAAATATGAAAGAATGAATTTGCCACTGTGACTCCATGCATCATAAATTACAAAATTATCTCCGATTGTCCTGCCTTGTTATTTTCCATAATGTTTCCACATTGTATATGGAGCAACAATCCAACAATAGCAACAATCAAATCAAATATTTCTGTCTTCAACTGCCCCACCTGCTTTACACTGTAGATGAATCACATAAATACCTCAGTGCTACTTAGTAGCTTAAAAATGTCAACAAGCCTTTGGAGTTGCCATAATTTTGAGGGATTTTGAGAACAATGATTGAAAAATGTTTCCAAAGTATATTCAGACTTGTTGAGATTCATAAGAGCAAGCAATCTGAGACAACAGAAAGGGGGGGGTTTTTTGAAAGATGGCCTGTGAACTATTAGAACGTGCATCACTTTCTTGAATTAGAGGCGGAGTTAATCAATTCAGTCATTTTTATAACACTAAACGTCTGGACTCAAAAATATCCTAAAAAGTTAAGAATCTTCTTTCCATGGTATATTGCAGTTTTTGTAAATTGCAGTATATGTAAATAAATTATAAGAGTTTTGTGTCTGCAGCTAATGGGAATTTTCAGTGTCCATCATATTTAGGAATCATCTTAACAACATGAAGATGGCAAGCACTGGTTTTTGTCTTCTCTCACAGAAAACAAATGAAAGGTTTGTTGTTTTGCATGTGTGTCGCCCTGGTTTTCAGCCTTCTAGTTTGGGTGACACGTGTGCATGTGCTTTCCTGCAGCTCACTAACAAAAATAGATTCTAAAAATTTGATACCTAGAAAAGAATTTGTCTTTATATGCTACATATGCTTCATATGAAAAGCCACTAGAGAATGATCTATTGAAGGGACTGACATTTTTCCTAATTAGAATCTGCTCTTTGAATTTTTGAGAACCGGAAATCTGTTTCACAGAAATTTCTTTAGAATAAAATTACTGCATTCCAGAAATTTCAAACTCCATAAAAACATGGGGGGCACAGGGAGAAAGTGAATTAGGCACTATTGATTTTCTGCCTTTCTCACTAAAAGAATGGGGACATCAAAGGAAACCAAAAGGAGACCTATTCAAAACACACTTTTGAAAGCTTGAATGGTCTGACTGCAGGGTGTTGTGAAGCTAAAATTTGCATGGGGTCATGGGAGACTGGGTAAGTCTAGAGGGGAAAATCAGCTCATTAAGAGCTCCTAAAGGTGCAGAAGCCACACTGGTCTTCTAAGCCCTGCAACCTGTGACTGTGCTTGGCACATCCAGCACAGTGATAGGCTCTCCTGTGTCTATGCTCCCCTTCAGTCACTCACTCTGGGACCAAGTTAGAGAGAGGGTATTGAGCTTTACAGACCTTTGGAATCATCTCCTGTGGGCTTTCATCCTTGTCTTCCTTCTAGTAATTCCAAATTGTAGTGAAAAACAACTATATGCTAAAATATGAGATGATATCTTTCTCTTATATAGAAAAAAATCTTATATTTTATAAGAATGTCTAGATATTGCATATGTAGCCTAGGTTATCTAGGCAAACAGCATCCATATAGGTGAATAATAATAGCTTCTAAAACTGCTGTATGGGCATAGAAGCATTTCTTTTGTAAAGTTTAAGAAGTTTCCATTAATTTTACTTGGAATAATATGGAAATGCTAAAGATTGTATGCTCATAACATTAGGTACGAAGTTAAAATCAGTAGTTAATGTAGTAATAAGGTAAGAAGAAATGGATAAACATGACTCTGTAGAAATTAAAACTTCCAGTTACTATATCAAGCCTTTTCATTCCAAGTGACTTAATTGTACAATGCATCTAAAATTTTATGAAACTGCACAAATTTTCAATTTTTAAGCGTTGGTATGCTTTAAATCAGACTTGTTACCAGGGTCAATTTTTTCTGAAACTCTGTGTTTGGAGGTGTTAAAACTGCCTAAACATGAAACCTACCATTTTTGTCCATCTTGGAAATACTTTTGGGGTGTTTTTTCCCCCCAAGGAATATGGGGCAAGACTTTTCCAGGTTGTGATTTGGGGCAGGGCTCTGAGTTGCTTCATGTATCCTCCCCATTATCCAGTGACTATAGAGGAAATTATTCTCCTAAACCTTGGCACACAGATTAAGTTTTCCATGTGAATATGCCTTTGTGCCATTTTCATGAGTTACTCCACACCATACTTATATATTTCACAGGCTAGATTGCCCTATGTCCTACAAGTGTAAGTCTGTAAATTATTATAATCAGGATTACTGCTGAAAGGTCCATGAATCCTTCAGAGCAGGACTTTCCAGCTGTGCTTGTTCAACGCCCATCACAATCAGGCCTGATTCTTGCCTGGAATTTTTGGGCACTGTAACAATACAGAAAGTAATGCTAATAGCCCTTGGCTGTTGTCTGCAGATGCTGAACCCAGGAGGCAAGGCTCTGCATGCAGGAAGTACTAAAATACCCCATTTTCCTAGGACAGCAGTGACAGATTATTGAACTCATATGATCCCAGACCAGAAAGGCACAGAAAAATGCTGAAAAAATAGTGAAGCAGAAATCAATGTGGCTGAAAGACTTCAGCCAGTTTCTGTTTTCCACTAAGCTGCAAAAAAGTACCATCACCAGTGGGATCTGGGGAACTTTTGGCAGTTTTCTAGTATGATGCTGAGTGAAAAGACATTCACATATTTCTACTATGCTTTTTGGGAAAGCATTTAGTGCTGAGTAAGAGTGCTTTCTGTTAAGGCTGTTGCAACAGCTGCTTGCAATCCTGTTCATTCAAATGTAGCCAGCAGGTAAGAGAATAATCATTTATCACCCCCTTGCTTTCCTTGCCAGGTGTGAAAAAAAATAGTTAATGACATGTACAATGACACTTCTGGTTGGATAAGCCAGACCAAACTGCCTCTGTTTCAAGCCAGGCAATTGGAAGCTTTCATTTCTGGATCAGCAGAGGAAGTTCACCAGCAAGGCTTAGAATGTCAGCTACACAACAGGGTCAAAAAAATCAAAAAGGTCAGAAAAAGTTTGCACATTTTTTAAGAGTGACTCAACCACTCTTGTCTAAATAACAGGACAGAAAATGACTCATTTTTTCTCCAGGTTGTAGCACACCAGTACCTTTTCAAACACTTAGAATACCTCTTTACTCTTGCAGGACAGAAACTTTTCTCCCCTTTTCACGGCTCTTAGCAGACCTGTGCTCTTCAGTATCTGCAGGCTGAGAGTAGCTTTACAAGCATCCACAGGAAAGCAGAAAATGTGTGAGACCAGCCAGCTCTGAGGCACCCTACACAGTTCTGAGAGTGAACCCAAAATTCTGAATCACAACTGTGGGACGGTAGGTGAATTGTAAATCAGCTTCCAGCATCCTGGTCTCACTGTTGTGTTTAAGAAAGAAAACCATTTGTCTCCATCTTGAGACAGTTGTAGAAAACAATGTTACTCACTTTCCAGTGACTTATACAAACTTATTTTTCATTGGCCACATGCATTTTTGTCATCTCCAACTGTCCATAAATCTCCATCCAAAACTAAGTTAGAGATCTACAAAACTCAAACAAAATGACAACATTGTCATAGTTTTAAAAGGACACTGGCATGTCCCTCTGAATTGACTTGTTTAGTTGTGAGAACTATGACCTTTTAAGAACAATTTCGATTTCTTCTTCTTTCTTACACTTTGTGTTCCACACAGTATGACAAGAGAGGAACATCTTGTCTAGGGAGCACAAAATCATGTGAACTTTCTCTGGGAGCTTCCAGCCTGACACACAGAGAAGGGTATCTGCACAAGTTACTTCATGGAGGTTTAAAGACAATGTCTTGGCCCTAGGTAAAAAATTCCTTACATCAGAGCTCAGTACAGGCCACTCAAGGACATTGCATCAAAGATCTTAATGATACCTTGATGTTTTATCCCTTCCCAGATTCCAGAAAAACTGATCAATGCTGGACACCCTCTTTCTCATGAACCCTCAGTCCAGCTCCATAGTCTTTCTTGCAAAGGAAACTGTTTAATTTCAAACTTTATTCCATAGCAAGAAGTCATGGGGAATAAATGACACATTGAATTAATCTTGATTTTGAATTAAATTATTTCCAAGTATGATTGAACCAAACAGTCATGGATTAGTTTTAGATACTCAGGATTCTCTTACTTTTTGGTCAAATGGCATTGAAAGGGGCATCGAAAAGTTAAACAATAAGATCAACAAAGACTGAAGCATACCATTTCAAAACGTTTTATGCTCTTCAGGTTTTCTTTTTGTATAAATTTTTGTCAAAAGATTTATTTCAAATGTGTTCAAGCAACTTATGAAGTAAAATGGAGTCTCCTTTTTGGTTCCTTTTTTTGCTAGAAGTTGTGATTCCAAAATCCTTGGTCTTCCATGGTTTCATGGCTGATTGATATGTTCCAGCTGTGAAACAAACAAAAATCACAACTGCTTCATTTTGCATAATGTATTTTAATAATTAATTTTTAATAATACAATATTGTTTGAGGTTGTCCAGTGTCTGGAGATATCAATAACATTGTTGGGTGTTAATATAGATTGAGAGTCCAGCCATGCATTTTCTTGGTGTTTGTATTTATGGGTCTGAACTCATTTACTAAATAGTCCAAGATTAAATCAGTAGTATATGATATAACTGCAGATCCTGAGTTGCTCTGTCATGTTCATGCTACTGGATGTCTCTCTTCCTGCAAAGACAGAAGTGTGCTGAGGACTTTTATGGACCAGTGAAAAGACCATATTTGATTTTTTAAATGTACATAAGGATCATACAAAAATATTCCAGCAACTAAACACCATTGGAATAAAAGCATTTTATTTCTTAAAAATAAATCATTGTAGAGCCTGCATCACCAACTGGTAAACAGAATGAAATATATCTTCAAACTCTATCCTTTTTTTTAAAGTATAAATTCTGCCATCTTCTTTCTTTTTAAGGGGTGCTTATCTGATATAGAAAAAAAGAGCTGGAAGATTTTCTGCCTTGAAGATATATCCATTTTGTTTGCATGAATCCAAGAACATTTGGATCTTCTCAAGGCTACATCAAAGAGTTTATCATGTTTGTGCATCAAAAAAGTAGGGATAGAGATGCACTTTTAAGAGCAAGGCCTGTAGCTTCATTTTTGTCTTTGTATTTGAACATGTTAAAGGGATTTTCATAAGGAGGAAAAATTACAAGCAAAGGCAATTTTTCAATTTGTTGTTAAAATAACTTTTCAATTCAACTGAAAATTAAATACATCTATCTAATATAAAGGATTCCAATTAGGAATAAAAAAAAAAATCACGTCATTTCTATGATTAAATTAAACTTTGAAGAAGAGTAAACAATTCTTTTTCCTTGAAACATGAAAGAATATTTCATTTTTCTCTTTAAAGAAAACCAAGCTTTAATTGTCTCTTAGACCTATCCATAGTCTAAAGAGGCCATGTGAATGCAATCTTATGATACCCTGCAGTATCTATCAAACCAACATTATCCCATGTCCTCTGCCAACTCACTGCCTTGTAAAGACTTGTTATCTTTGATTCTTTTCTTTGAGAGGGTTACAGCCACTAATCTCCAAAGCCTCTTCATTCCCAAGAGAGACATCATGAAAAATTGAGTAAAACAGCTCAGAGTTTCTTTTTTTTCTCTCATTTTCCTTTCTCATCCATCACACCCCTTCAAAGTGCTGTCAGTAGTATTTCCATTAGTGATGGGGTAGTTTGTTGGTTCAGGCAATCCCTTTCAGTGTTATTATCTATTGATGTTTATAAGGAGGCATTAAACCACTGATCTCTGTTGACACATAAATACTGAGTGGACAAGGATTCTTTTTTGGCCTCACTCTCTAACCCCTAATGTTGTTTGAGATCTCATGACCTTGACAGAAATTCTGCCAACTTCCTCAAAGTCTGAAGGAAAAGCAGTCCTGGAAAGCTTGTCAAGATGCTAAAAGTGCTTTCCCAGTCCTGCCAGTATTCATAAACTGTGTTTGCAAATAGAAATTATAGAATTAAAAATTTGGAATTATTTGTTGGGCTACAATTAAATCTTAGGACTTATTTTTGCAGGATATTTCAGTGGCCAAAATTACTAATGTAAGAGTTCTTTTAGTGCTCAGTAAGCAAAATAGCTCACATTCTACTTTTAGTTTAGGAACCTGTAATCCACTGGCTGGACATACCTCCATTCTTATTGTCAATAAGCTACCACTGCTACTCACTGGTGGAGACCTAAATGTTGAGTAAAATGACCTGTGGTGTGATATTGGCAAGAGAGTTGCTCTATCCTCCTGTTTATGCCATGATGTCTGTTTATATAATCTCTTTATTTGTGTGCAGAGATGAAATAATGCTATCATTAGCCTCAGATCCACTCTAATATCTTTTCATATAAGATTAATAAGGATTAATTTAATACACATTTAGATAAAGAAATTAATTGAATTACACTGTAAACTAAAAATCTAATACATAGCTAAGTTTCAACTCTCCAGAGAATTGACATCACAGTGATTAATGCTGTAATTATTGTCATTTTCTATGTCGTTGGGCACAGAATTTTTCACTCATCATCACAGACATGTAGCATGGTGATAAGTGGAGACAATGCATGAGGCTTGTTTCACACTTTCTGCTCCCAATTGAATCTATTTGTCTCCTCTGGAAAACCTAGATTCAAAGATCTAGTTCTGAAAATCTTGTTACTACTAAAAAGCTGCAGATGAATGGCATTTCATGATATTCTTCTTGTCTGCATAGTTTTTACTAATGGAGAAGTAAAATGCTATTGATGTTTCATTTTTCTGATTGTCTTCACTTGCATCCTGATTTCAAGGCTGCTACCTGATTATTGTGCTTGGCCAGGCTACAGAAAAGTGCTATGTACCCTGGCAGCCTACGAGCACTCCTAATTTCTTCATCCCACACTAGCAGATTAAGGATACCCTGAGTTTCCCTGAACACTCTGAAGGAGGATTCCAGTGGAAACAGCTCAGTTTATATATGATGCTGTTTTTTGAGGGAGCACCCTTGCCTTTTTGAGTCTTTTATGATGCACCACCCCTAATTCTAGACAGGACAATACTGCTGGAGCTGTAATTTCTTGAGTACCAAACCTCCAAAATAGAGAAGGTAACGATACATACAGGTTGCAAATTAGTCCATAATTACAAATTCTTGACAGGTTTAGATATAGCTGTCATGCTTACATGTTTCTTGGTCTAGTCATGACATATAGTCCCAGCACTGTGTTCATGTGAGCACCAAGGAGTCCCCAGCAACCCACAGGCATTTACTGCAAGGGGACATAAAATATCCACATGCTCCAGGACTCCAAAGTAGTGATTACCTAGGATGGAGGTGGAGTCTCCAAAACACCTAATTCTCCTCTGTGTCCTGTTTTGGCATGTCACTATGCCTTTTTGCATAGTGTCTGAGATTCCTGAAGGTAAAACCACAGCCTATTTTTCTGCCTCATAGAGATAAGGCAGTTTAACAGATCCATTTTCAGTGAAACACTATTGTTAAGGGAATTTGATACTTCAGCTGAAGCTGTTCTTGGACCTTTTCCACTGTCCTTTAACAATTGAGAGTACTTGAACTGGCGATCAGTCATAAACTCTGCTGGTTCTGCACAAAGATCTTCATCTATGCGGTCAACTGAAGTGATAGTTTTATACAAGAAGCTCCTTTTAAGTGTGCACTGAATTCTCAGCAGGAATTACAGCTTATTATGAAAGATTAATATCACTTTGAATAGGGAGCTGGATTTGTGTCAAATAACTTGCAGAGTTTCAGACTTACAAATATCTGCTACAGAGAGATGGACTTCCCTCAAATGCAACATGAGTTTATTTAGAAAATAAAAATCATTTGCAAAAACATTTATTAATATAAACCAGAAAAACTTAAAGATGTGATGTGTATGTTCCAAGCTAATAAACTCAATAGTTGTCCATTAGGCTTAAGTGTACCCAAGATAATACAGAAGAATGCAATTGCATCTCCATATGTCTTGTGTGCCTTAGGATTCCACAAAATCTAACTTGGAACATATTTTTGGCACACAGTACTGAGAGGAGAATAAAACTACTCCTAGTAATTGTGCGATGTTTGTACCTCCACCCTCTGCCCTAACATTGTTGTCACGGCTGTAGCAAGACACAGTACGAGCACATCCTGTAGGGACACCGGTCTGGCAAGAATTACACAAGCTTCATAAATAGTTCAAGACAGTAGTAAAAAATATGTAACATTGTATTTGGCATGAAAGAGTGTCATGGTTTAACTGCAGCTGGCACCAGACATCTGCTTGCTCAACCTTCCCCCAGGCTGTACAGGGGCAAGAAAATTGGAAGGGGAAAAGCAAGGAAACTCTTGGGTGGAGAGAGTTAATAATAATAATAACAACAACAACAATAATAGTAATAATAAATACATAAACAAAAACAACCATGAAAACAATAACAATGACAGTAATTGAAAAGAAAATAGCAGAGATAAATAAAACTCAAGAAAGACAAGTGTTGAAAGTTAAAATAATTGCTCACCACCAACTGACTTATGGCAAGCCTGAGCAGTGAACACCTGAACAACCTTCCCCTGGATTTATAGACTGATCATGATGCCATATGATCTGGAATATCCCTGTGGTCTGTTGGGATCAGCTGTTGTGGTTGTGTCCCTTCCCAACTCCTTGTGTACCCCCAGCCTTCTCTCTGGTAAGGTGGTGGGAGAAGCAGAAAAGACCTTGACTCTGTTAAACACTGGTCAGCAACAAAAAAAGCATCACTGAATTACCAACATTGTGTTCAGCAGAAATCCAAAGCGCAGCCCCAAAATGGTTACTGTGAAGAAAATAACATCTACCATAGCCAAAACCAGTGCAAATAGTTGCCCAACAGGCTTAATCAGTTCAGCCACATCCAACAGAGTTCTTGAGGTCTTGTATTTTTGAAATCCAAAACTGAACTTTTTATGTGCATTGCAAGCAGTTTTTATTTAGTCATTGAACTTAATTTCATCTTCCATCAAAAACTATTGACATGAGGAAAAGACTGTTGACCACATTTTACTGCCCTCATTCAGGCTGAGTTTGTCCCAGAGTTATCCTCATTTGTTTTTACTGACCTGCACAAGAAATAAGTGAATGAGCCCACAGCACTGCTTCACAAGCTGACTCAAAGTCAGGGATAAGTTTACAGCCAGAGTTTTTATGTATAACATGCTATTTCTTCTTAAGGTCAGGGTTTTGTTTTTATTTTTAATGACCAGCATTGCAACATCTTGGTACTTTTAAATACGGTCTCACCTTCTCCTTCCACAGCACATATAGATTATTAATAAATCAATTGTAAAACATAAACCCTGTTCTTTTCCATGCGTGTTTGCCTGTTCTGTTTGTTAGTCATAAAGCCCATGGCTCATACTCAGCTATATTCATATAGTGAAGATCAATAATGACATCAATTCCCAAAGGACATTTACCCATCCAGAATGAACAAATATTTGAATTTTTTTAGCAAGCACTGTGAGAAGCATTTCTCTTTTAAATTCTCTGTACTCCCCTCTAAAAATGTAGATTAATTCTGTCCAAAGATCACCCTTTTTCACACTTTTTCCATATTTACTGCATTTTTTCACAAAATTAGTTGAAAAATGCCATTACAATAATGTCTTACATTATCTAGTCACCCTTGCTCCTTAACTCGGCTCACAGTGCTGTGTGTTTGCAGAGTATGATCAAAAAGAGGAATTTTCAGACAATATCCTTCCAACTTTTCCCATCTGTTTTAGAAACATGCAAAAAATCTTCCCTTGGAGCCTCTAACATCTTAAAACACCATTTTAAGCCAGTGATAGTTGCTGTGTAGTTCCTCACTGCCTCCTAATCACACATTCAGAATGATAATCATTGTGCTTCTGCCTGCATTTTGTATTACAGCCAGGTTCTTGCAGGGAAAATCCTCCCTGTTTATCAAGAAAATAGATCTAGGCTAGGTTATGCATTCTGTGAAAAAATGGGAGTGAAAGCAGTGGGAGAAAAATGCAGAAGACAGAATGAGCTTTAAAGTGTTTTTTCGCAGTGGTACAAGTGTGTGTGTTAACCCTCAGACATATCTTGACGTGACTAAACCATCCCAGGCTCAAATATGGATTTGCTCAGGGCAGGGCAATCAGTGCATCAGAGTCTGGCTTTAAAATTAATTTTAAACTTTTAAAGACCCATGATGGGAAGGTTATAAAGACCAGCCATGGAAACTTGGTTTAAATTAAATATATAGATTTATGACTAAAAAAAATGCACAGCCACATCACTGGTAATGTATCTTATTTGTTCCTTATTTAAGAAAACCATATAAATTCTAACTGTCCAGGACCAGAGACTCTTTCCACTTTTTTTATATACATCTGAAAGATCAATATCTGAAAAGTTTCACAACTTTGGATAAATACATGAAACCCAGAGTATTGCTATTAGATTTAGTACTTATCCAGAAACAGGTAACCAAGCAAGTAACTCAACTGTTTAGTGTGACACAGTTTTATCCTTTTTTAATTATTTATTTTGAGGGCTGCTTTTTTCATTCATTTCTGCAAATGGGTTAACAAGGGTGGTCAAGCATCTCACGTCAGTTCTCTGAAGGCAGCTCTGTTAATTCATGTCCCTTTGTAAGGCTCCCAGCATGGCAATCCACTTGCTATTCCCAGCCAAAGCAATTCTGCAACACACTTGTCACACAGGCCACCTGTGAAGAGCAGAATGGAATCTTCCTCATTCATGGAGGTGAGTCTGAGGAACAAACAGCAGTGGTCTGGCTTGTGTTGTGGTTGATTATTCAGAAGTCATGGAGTCTGACCAAAGCAATCCTTTCTTTCAGATGTAAAAATCACACAGAAGTGATTGCTATCCAACACTGAGAACTGGAAAGAAAGCAGTGGGTTCCAGAAAAACAAGCCTCCTCAGATAGCCTGAACATCTTGACACGGTGGCAAGGGATGCTAAAAGAGGTAATGTCAGAAAAACTCTGACAACATTTTCTAAGGTGACTGCCAGAAACCCTTAAGGATTTTTCAAGCTAATACATAGATATAAATCTTGGAGACATTTTTTGTGTTCTGTAAATAATTGCAAGAAATCCAATCTTTCAGAGAGGAAAAAATGCAGCTAGCCTTTTATTTTCGCTTTTTGGTGGTTTTTTTGTTTCTCTTCTATTTCTTCTCACAGTAGGGTGATTAATTGCCTGCTGGTAATCCTGTGGTAATATCTATGTGCCAACAGCAAGGTGCTAAAGGTGAAGTCAGACATGGACAGAAAAATAGACCCAGATACCTTCTCTGCTGTCTCTACGTGTCACACAGCAGTGTGAGTCACTTCACCTGGCAGCATACCTTCCCACCAGCATTAGGGTTATACAGCATGACTACCTCATGTCGAACTCCATCACTTTTCTAATCAAAGATACATTGCTCAATCATCTTACACGTTTAAACCATTATATTGACCTTTATCTATAATATGCAGACACTAAAAGACCAAATAGAGTGATAGAACAGAAGGATGGAGAAGACAAGGTCCAGGACTGGATCCTCCTCATAACCAGTGATGGGGGAAGTGCTGAACAGCTGAGACTCACTGCAGTTTCAGCTGGTGCTTAAACAGCTGAAAAAGTGGTGAGGAGCTATTGAAAAATGTGAGATGTTCAACCAGCTGCAACCCTTGTACAGAGGAGGACAAAGAGAATAATTTGTCCTGTGGATCCACAGCTGTCTTCAGAAGATTTAACCTCTAGGAGCATCCTTCCCCAGATGCCATTTTCTATTAGAAAATGGTCTGGAGGCAGAGCTGTTCTCTACAGCTTGGGCATTGATCCACAGCTCCATGGGGCAGTGAATAACATTTGCAGGAGGATGGCAGGAGCAACAACGGGGACACCGTAGCACCAGGTGAGGTATCAAACAGTGTGGTAGGTTCTTTGACTGATGAAAAGCTTTCTCTCAAAAGTGATTTTGATGTGAAATTAATTTTTCAGAAAAAAAGTAGTTTTGTAAGTACTGCCTGTGCTGTGCAGGCAGCTTCAATTTCTTTATTGCTTGAAAGAACTACTTAGAAGTTTGCATTTTCATAGGTAAAAATATGCCTAGAATCTTACTTTATGGGTGTTTTAACTAAAAAATGTATTTTCCACTGGGAAAAAATACCCCAAAATTTCTTTTTTCTTCTGTCTACTTATCTTCTATTTCACAACACAAAAAGTACATTTACTTTCTTTTCAAGATATGTCTAAGCAGAAATAAAATAAATGAAAATTAGGATAAATAGAGTTTACCTTACTTACAAGTAAAGCAGTACTTCTGCAAGAAAAGTGGTCTTTCTTAGATCCTTTTAAATGCTATGAAAATGCCAGCTACTCTGTTACCACTAAAGGTTTGGATCACTTTTCTCTGTAATACACTTCAACATTTTCCCTTAAACTTTAGACAACTGGACTACCCTCTGATTTTGTTTTCAGAAGTTATTTAGATGCTGGATAGAATGACTGCAGTTTGCTGTTCTAAATGTTTCCATATATAGAAAATGAATTCATCAGGTTCTGATCTGCTTTCTCTCACTGTCTAAATATAAAATATTTTTAAATTTTTGACTTTTTTTTTTACTGTCAGGAGACCCAGGAGTTTTGAAGACCTTTATCCACAAAGCAGGAATGTATTTCCCTGGTAAGGTGCACAGATGCTGCTGGCCAGGCCCTTGCTGTGAGTTATCAAGGCTTGGAGCACTCAGGCCATGTTGCGGCAGTTTTGATTTTCAGCAACAGAATGATGAGGAGATTAGCCTGTAATATGGAAATATCTCTGTATTGCAGAAGGACTTCACCCTTTTTCACACTTTTTCCATATTTACTCCATTTTTTCATATTTTTTCCTGCCTCCCACTTCATCACTTCCTCATTCTGATGCTTTCTTTGATAGCTCTGCTTTTCCAGCTATGCCTACAAATGCCTTCATAAACTTTTCTTTCTCTCATCACAAAGAGCTCCAGGCAACAGCTAGATCCAAATTAAAAATCCAGGGGAAAAACACGGTAAGAGTTCCAGTTTTTTCATGTAGGAAATCTAACAGAAATGTAACATCTAGCCACAATAGGGCAGACATATTGCTTGAAATGTGTTCAAACCTGATGCAGGAAAAAAAACATAGATGCATTCCTTCAGTCTTAAATGCAATCCCACGATTCCCCTCTAGCACACCACAGGGAACACCTCAGTGTTCCCAAATTCCCTGTCTCAAAAGTTTAAAATCCCACTGTCTGTACTATGCGCCTTGGTTTACAAATGACATTTTTCTGATCTCCACCTGCAACTGTCTTGGGGAAAAAAAAACATCAGAAACAAGCTTTTCTAACTAAAAAGACTTAATCTTCCCTGATTTCCTATTCTGGGGTTGCAAAGCAGAGTGACACTCTTTGCTATGTATTGTGTTCTGTATTTTGCAGTTGCATCATCTGAGAAAATAGAAAAGCAACAAAGAAGGCAGCAGTCACACTGCCTCTGATACAGCAAAGAAGCAAAAATCTACCATACTAATGAAAGATTACAAAAATGTGGCACAAGGGAAATACTCTGAAAAACAGCTCCTTAGAGGGAAAGAAAGGTCCTGCAGGAATTGCCCAGTGTGAACACCAAGCAGCATCCTGGGAATTAAATTTCCCTCTTTGGCACAGCAAGGGCACATTATGTGCTTTGTCCAGGCTTCCCTTTCAGTGCAATTCATACCAGCATCAGCCCTAGTGCAAATCATGGCCTGGTCCCTCCATGGAAACATTTTTTTGAAAGTTAATGCTGTAAATTCACTCTGGCGATTGAAACTTGGCTTTGCAACCTGTTCTGGATAACTTTCACCCGTAGTTATTGTCCCATCCCTTTTTTATTTTCTGCCCACTCAGCTCCTGCTTTAGCCAGCAGCAGGGGTGTCGGGGTGCGTATCTGTCTCTGGTCAGCCCGGTGTTTGGCTGGACCACCCGGTCAGCTCTGATGCACCTCAACAAGATCTGTCTTGGCTCTGCAGCACCTCGACTTACACTGTCACGGCTGTGGCTTGAAAGAGGGGACTCTCAGAGACATCCAGGGAACAGAGGTTTATTGGGGGGGCACAGGGGAACCCCTTTGCCTCTGGTCCGGTGCCTCAGGAGAGACCCCGAACCTGGGCTGCAGGGGGGTTTTGTCCAGA
>VZUI01081747.1:0-17857 GCA_013401135.1 Cettia cetti | reverse complement strand
GTTTTTTCCACTTTTCCTCCGAGGAGTTCCTTCCCGAACCCGGGGTTGGGGGGAAGGGGTAGTGGAGGTTTGTCTCCTCGTGGAGATTTTCCTCCTAATTTGTCCTAAACCAGGACACTCCTTCTATTCACACAATTGTCCTGTGGCAGCATGTTTGTGCTTAAGTTGGAAAATTCCTTTCTCTATATTTCACTTTAGTTCCTCTAGAATTTTGCCTACTTCCTTATAAGCTGGCCATTGTCTTTAAGATACCCACCTCTTTTGCTTCCCTCTCACTCTTTTCCTGCTTTGTGTAATTCCTTCTGTTTTCATGAGAGGAAATTTGCAGTTAGTGGGGGAAGACATGAGACTGGGGCATCCTCTCACTCTGGACACTACTGAAAGACCCCAGAAAAAGCCTTCCATCTCCTAATAACTTTTATTTTCTTTCAAATAGCCTGTTTATCCTTTTACTAAGTAATAATAAGGTAATTTGTACATCATATTTCAATATTCACATAATTTAGAGATCAAACACCAAAATTCTGCAACTGTATATCCTAGGGAGAAATTCGGGTCAGGCAGGGGAAGACATGTTTCCATTGACTATACCAAAACTACAAATGCCAAATCAGACTCTGGATTCACTTGATAGAGTACCACTTTCAACTGTCTATAATCTTTTTTCCCTTTATGAATGTTATAAAGTTTCCTCATTATGACTCATTACACACAATTATCTTTCTGACTTTTTCCTAATTAGTAAGCATATACAAGCATATGTAGAGGAAAAAAAACCAAAAAACATGAAGAAACTACTTAACAAGAGATAAAGCTTAGTATCTCTCAGAAAACTGGCTACTGGTCACCATATGGAACTACAAAACATTTCTATGAAACCAGTCATTTTGTTTAAGGTGTGAAAAACCCCCACTTTTTATCAAAAAAGGATGCAATAGTTGCAAGAACAGTTTAGTGTACATCTAAAAATTGTGATTTTGATAAGTATCTTTTTCTGAAGGTGAACACATAAAATTCATTAGTATTTTTTTCCTTGCAGTTTTAGTGATCACTTCAAAAAACTTGAAGTGATCAAACACTCATAAAACTTGAACAACATTTATGTTCTCTAAACACAATGCATGTGCCAATGGCTTCATGTCCACTGGTTTACTTTAATAGCACCCCAACCAGAGGTCTTGTGTCATTCTTTCAGAAATTTCCTGTCAATATAGAATAACAGTCTTAGAAATCTTGATATTCCCTAATTTTGAAGATGGAGCCAATCTGGCAGTCTCATGCTTCTGGTTTCATGCTGATAAAGGAATTCAGAATAGAATTAAAATTTAAAATATGTCAAACTTGGTTTAATTCAGTCAGAAGCTCAGTTTGCCTAAACAGAAAAACAAACAATAAAACCCCCCAAGTCAAATGAAAAAACCCCAAACAAACAAATCCCAAACTACCCAGACAGTATATTACTGACTTTGTAATATTCAGATAGAACCAAAGAGCTCACACAACCAATAAAGTTATGGTTTAGAACCGTGAAATGTGCTGAGAAATGTGCATTCTCATTGTTCAATGATATATGGAAAGAGTAAAGTTACTTATCATGAAGATTTATGTTTAAAAAATTTTTATTTGGAAAGCATTTGTAAGCATTCAGGAAAATGTCCATTAAAAGTAAGGTCAAATTCTACTTTCAGCCTGAATTAATATGAAGAAGTTCACAACCATGGAACTTCATGCTGTAATTTCCAGATGAATGGTAAATTCTATTACATACCACAGTGAAATTTGGAAGAATATTGAGCTCCTGAGCATAAAAACCAGAACAAAGTTATATTTATAAAAAAATTCAAGATTCAGGTCAAAATATATAATCAGGAGGATAGTGTTTATACATTTATGAAAAAATGGTTGCCTTTTTTTTAATTGAGTAGTTCTGATATTTTTGTGTGCTCTAAATTACTCTGATTTGATGATACTAGCAAAGTAATTTCTAAACAGAAGAAACCCCTCTTAAAAAACTTAATTTAAATTTCTCTTGTAGAGAGACCCTTTGTTCACATCTATAACATTTTATAATAAAATACTTTCTTCCTGGGTGCCTAAACAAGCAAATAAACAAACAAAAAAATAAAATTCATTTTCAATAGATAATGAGGAACACTGAAGAAAAAAAGTTAAGAAAACAGCTTTCTCTGGCAAAAATAGAATCTTCCAATTAAGATCCGAATCTTATTTCAAAATTGCATGTTTCTGTCAAGAATAATTCCTCTGGAAATTACCTTTGTTTACAGGAAATCTATGAGGTCTTTTTATTCATAGGACTGAAATCATATTCTGTTGACTGCATGTTTATCTATTATTTAGAAAAAAAACCCTATGTAATTTATTCTGAGCCCACAGACTGTCTATTAATATAAATTATTGGAAACATTTGCTTTCCTTCTGACAATTAAATGGGAGCGCACTTTGTTTGCTGTTTGGCTTTTACTTTCTCTACAGTTATTTTGGTCACCTGCAGCCCTCCTTTGGATGCTGTTATCCACAAGCTATGTGAAAAAATAATTCCTTCTGTATCACAGAGCTGAGGAGAAATATGGCATCTTGCAATGCCGTGCGCACAGAGACATGAAGGGGTTCTTCTGCTGGGAACTTGGGGGAACCCTAATGCCTTACGACTTCTGCACAAACCATCTACACACAGGTGTTACTAACACTAGTAGAAGTCGATTACATGCTGAGTATTACAACACTGAATAATTGCTGCTGTGTGGTTGAATCGGTTTTAGTCCCTGAATGTGTTACAGTACACAGTTTTCACCAAAATACACACACACAGGCAGGACTTCACCGACAGAAATGCAAACTGGTATTACACTGCAGGAAAAGTCACATTCAAAGCAGAAAGAGAAATAAACTTTATCAAACAGCTTGCTAGGGACAAAATGAAAGGAGGACTGTTTAGTGCAGCAATAAATAACCTAGATCTCAATATGACCTTCTTGTGAAGCCAATACCAATGTTTACTGATGTTTTACCTAGCACCCCAAGGGCAATCATTCTAATTTTAAATGAAATTTAAGAGCACCTGAAAAGGCACAAAGTGTGCAAAAACCATGGAATGAATTTTTCCAATCTTCTTCCTGGTAGCTCTTCTGCTATCACAGAATTGCTATATTACTCTGTACCTGCCAGCATCTGTTAATTCTTTCATTAGTGCAAGGACAAGTCTGTCAAAGTAATATGATATTATAAAGTTCACTGCACTTCAGACTCACTCTGTGGAAAACAGCAATGAAGTAAAACCCAAATATCTGGCAGCTGTATTTCCACATCACACAGAATGAGAAGTTTATTATTCAAGATGTCTTTTTTAGTCCAATTTACAGGGTGGGAATAGTCCAAGAGAGGAAAGTATAGTAACACTTTGGAGCTGGACAAATAAAGCATGTTCTCAGTCACCTCAGACAGGATAAAAAGACAAGGCTTCATTGAAATGTCAGTCTCTGAGTCTTGTAGTATGGGTTGGCAAGGATGATCAGCCCTATAAGATGAGACGTGTGTTTTTCAATAGACTCTGAAGTCCTGTTTTGAAATATCTTCACAGAAGGGCTTCTCTAATCTTTTGGCTGCTTCCTGCTAGCTCATGTACCAAGATTTGCTTCCCCTAGGTTGGCAAATGGGCAGAGGAAGAGATGTGATGTCTGAACCTCATCTCACAGAGGAGAAAGATGAGAACATTCATGCCCAGAGCAGGATACTTTTTAAGAGGGTTATCTCACTGAATCACTAGGGTTTTCTCATTGTTTGGTTTGCTTTCAGGTCTCTTCCACCACCTGATGGAAAAATTATAACCTAGATAAGCAGAAAGTTTATTTAAGGAATTATTTTTAAAACTTCTTTAATACTAAGCTAGAAAATGTTGCTGTCTTAGAGAAGATCTTTTAAATAAGTTTATTTTCAGGCTTTCATTTTACAAGTCACAGGAAGAAGCTTTCTCTCACCCTTGTTCATCTTAAAATCTTTTCTGACATAAGACAATTGGGATTCAATCTTAAAGCTATGCTATTACCTCTCTTTTTAAAAAGAAACTTGTAGCAGATTTAGCAATAAGCACCAGTGGCTACTGTTTGTTTTATAGACCTGAATTGGATCATGTACATTCCTTTATTTTGTCCCTAAAGTCTTTTTGTTGGCAAGATGCAAACTATTGCTTTTTGACTGTATAACTTTTCCCTCAGGGACTGTACTTCTATTGACTGGAGCATCTACAACTTCTGGCAGCAGAAGGACTTTCTTCTCTTTTCAAGGCTACTGTTGAGGTTTGTCCAAAATTAGCATATCAACCACCCTGGCTCTTCCAGTCAGTTGTACACATTTCTTCCCTTCCAACCCATTCCAACTAGCCTTGCTGTATCAGTCACATACCCTATAGAACTTCTAGCCCATGGGCACATCTTTGCATACATGACCTTCTCAACCCACACATGACAGTGACTTGCCTTCCTTCCTCCAGCATTTCCCCTCCCCAGTGAGAACTACCTGGATTTTTGGTTAGTTTAGGCTTGATGGTTTGGGTGGAGTTTATATTATGATCACTACTTTGAAAAAGAAAGGAGCCTGGTGGTATTTTTCAGGCCACTCAAATACTCTTTCTTGTGCACATTGTCCAAAATAACTTCTGGCAGCCCATTTAAGTGTCCACTAAAAGACTGCACTTCTCAAAAGTCAGTTATAAAGTTACTTATTGGAGAAGGAACAAGATGCTTCTTTCCTTCCACTTGTCAAGTGATTCATTGGGTTTTTATTCAAAAGACCAAGCATGAACAGACATCTCTTGCGATGTCCAAGGAGTCAAGATTTGCCCCAGGTCTGTTCCAAAGGGAATCATTGCAGGTAGCCAACACAGAAAGACAAATTTGTGCATACTAAGATACTATCCCCCCACTCCTTCCTTTTTTAATTATTTTTAAATTTGGGGTTTGATTTTAGTTTTGTTTGGTGGGGGGGTTGTTCGGTTTTAGGTTTTGGTTTTTGTTTTAAATAGTAAAACAGAACTTTTTTGTGTTTTGGTTTGTGGTTTTTTGCTGGTGTTTGCTTGTGGGGCCTTTCTGCTGCATAATATATAGTTGTTCACTGCTGATGAATTTTGGTCCAACAAGTTCTTCATTGGAAAGGGCTTGTGTCATTTAAAGTGTAAAACTCTGAGACAGAAGCTTGAAACACACATCAGCACAGAAAGTCATTTATCATTTTCAGAAAAAAACACAGAAAAGTTAATATTGAGGTGGCATAGTTTATAAATGGTGCCTGTGGGAGATGGGCAGGTTGTTCTTTTTGAATTTTGTATCTCAAAAGTGAAACGATGTTTCCAACTGTTGTTGCACAGGAAAGCTGTAGAAAAGAAGCGGAGAGCATCTTCGGAGACTTGTAAGACACTCTGAAAAGCAGAAAGGTTTTCTTTTTGATAACTTTTATTCTGCAGCAGGCAATTAGTAAAGAAAAGACATGGTCTACTCACGATTTTAAAGAGTCCCTGAAGAGAGTTGCATTGTCATGGCAGAGACCACAGAGATACAGCATGACCTGTGCTAGGATAGTGCAGAGCTGTTCTGTGTAAGAACCAGTGGGAAAATGAAGAAAACATGACAAATTAAGAGGAGGGGGAGAAAAATGTGCAAGAGATAAAGCAGAGGAGAAATAATTTAAACAATTTTGCAATTACTTACTGCAAAGCCTTAAAACATAGAGGAAGTGCTCTCATTTCTATTCTGGAGAAATAGCAAAACAAACCACTACATTTTAAAGCAGTACGCTCACAGCCTCACCATGCTTGGGAGCAGTTTTCACATAAAAGCACTAGGATTTCTAATAGTGCAGTAAATCAGAAAGGAGGAACACTCTTATATTGCTTGTGTATGATACTGGCAGGTGCAAAAATATGGTGGCCCTGAAATAATCACTATATTTCTGTTCTTTATTTCTTACTAATCAATGACTTGCAATGCATGTTTCAGCTTTCCAGGAGTTAGGTCACAAGCCTCTGCACAGAGTGCCGTGCTATTTTTTTTTTTTTTTTTCTTGTTGATAGCTTCCTTTCCAGGTGATTTCTTGTCCCTGTTTATGTCAAAAGTTCAGGGCAATTCTGGTTCAAATTGCATCAATCTAAAGGCCTTAAAAATACTGGATTAAAACAGTGTGCATAGCCTATGAGGTGTTTGAGAATATCTATAGGTTTTATACATTTCTTGTTTAATTATTGTGCCAGCTATGGCTGGGTTAGGGTTGGTTTTCTTCACAGTAGTATGAAGGTCGTTTTAGGGCTAGTCCTGGAAACTGTTGAAAACTCAAGCATGCTTTTCTTACTGCTGATCAGGGCTTGCACAGAGCCAAGACCTTTTCTGCTCCTTACCCCACCCCAGCAGCGAGAGGGCTGGGGTGAAGACACAGCTGGGACAACTGACTACAGCTGACCAAAGGAGTATTCCAGAGCTCATGGAATGGTCATGCCTAGCACATTAGACTGGATGAAGAAGAAGGAAGAGGGAAACACTGGGAATGTTGGGGTTTGTCTTCCCAAGTTTCCATTATGTGTGATGATTCCCAACTCTCCTGGAGATGGATGAACAGGTGCCTGCCCAGGGGAAGGGGTGAATTAATCCCTTTTTACTTTGCTTATGTGTGTGATTTTTGCTTTAACTATTAAACTTTCTCTGTATTTCAGTCCATGAGCCTCTCACACTTTTCCAATTATTTTCCCCATCCCACAAAGAGGGTACTCTCTGGAGCTTAGTTGCCAGCTAGAAATAAAAAACAACAATTACTTGTTAATGAGGTCATGAATGGCCCAGAAGACTGTTGCAAATTATAACAAAAGAAGGCCATTGCCAAATGAATTTTTCAGCATAAAAAAACTAGTGCTAGATTTGCAATTTGATGTTGGTTTCAGTTTAAAAATAGGCCTCAAAACTGTTTACTTCAGAGTTTAGCTATCCTAATGAAAAGCAGCTGGAAACTATAAATGGATTTTGGTTTCTCTACCTGGGAACGTTTTTGTGTGTTGACAAAGGTTTTTATTAAAGTCACTCTGGAAAGAAGACCCAGAAGAAGATGCGCTGAATTAGGCTATCACTATCTCGCTCATGATTTTGTTTGGTTTTTGGTTGTTTTTCTCCTTTCTTGGTTAAATGAAGTGTTTCTAAGTTTAAATATTAGACTTTTTTGGGTTGAGAGCGGAAGAAGGTCTGGCACGTTGATTACTTTTATACATAAAAAGCAGGATGGGAATGGGCAGAAGGCAGAAGGCATGTGCAAAGTGGATTAGGTCTGAGGTGTGCCTGCTGGTGATTAGCTCTGTCCGACAGATTGTACACATCATTGGCAAGAAGGATACACGTGTAAAAGCTGTAAGTGAGTGCCTAATGTCACTTGTATGGGTCCAGACTCTAGTATGAATAGAAAGAGAGGGCTGCAAGGGATTGGCAGCCCCAGGTGGTATAGATGGATTAGAATTTGCAATGAAAACAAAGAGACCTGAAAATTTCAGTATTAGATCATTTATCAAAAGAGGCTAAATAAGTAAACTCATTAAAGTAAATGAGATTTTTCAGGGACAAAACCATGGAAAAAAGTAAGGAGATGAGTCACAGCAAATGAAAAGGCAAGTGAAGTCTGTAACCTGAAATGCTGTACAACTTTCCAATAATGATAAATTAAAAGCGAACAAAACAAGAAGATGGAAAAACTAAACCAAAGCAACCAACCAACCAATCAACAGACAAAAAAAAAAAAGCACCAAAAAGTTTCAAGAAAAACATGGTTTACTACCAAGTTTTAAAGTCAAGTGTCATGCTAAAACAACACATAATATCCAGTCCTTCGTCCTCCAAAAAGAGTTAAGAGACAGTCCTGTTTCTTTATCCCACAGAGAAATCATTTGTATCTGCAGTATCAACAAGGAACCTGTATGTTTCAAAATTATTTCATGTTCTTAACACATCAATTTTCAAGACGAAAACTAACTCTCTCAGAAATTACAATAGTGAAGTTAGAGAAAACCAGTTATATGCTATATCAGGGTACTCTCTCATCTTTCCCATAGTTCATTACTGAATTAAAATGACTACTGGAATTTCTAACATGTCCATCATTTAAATAACAGATATAATTTTTCAGTTCTCGGAAAGCACGTGTTACTTTTGGTACAGAAGCCAAAGAATACTCCCACAGGGATTTAGCCTGAGTCAGTACTGTATCAGGCCATACTCTTTAGGGGCGCCTGACATAGTAACACTAAAAGTGAGGACACCTATGATACCATGGTTTCGTCTTCTTTTAACCTTTTCCCAAGTCAAAATAACTACTTTACTTGTGAGAAATGAAGAGAAGATAGGCAGTAACAGGTTGTCACTACGTTCTTGAAGGAAAGTGACTGGCATTAGCATGATGAAATGTTAGGAGTGTTAATCATGAAGATGATTTGAATTACTGTCTATAATAAATCAACAGAAGGCATTGTCAAAAATGATCAAGTGACAGATCATAAAAGTTTCTCTCAATTCGGACTTTACTGTTAGATATACATTCTATGAATAATCTGTGGCATAAAAGAGGTTAGGAATATGGGATCCAAAATTCCTTATATAATAGCTTTATCACTGCATTTTTCTAAACACAGCTGTCATAGCTGCTGACAGGTATTGTTTGACCTTGACCTTGTATTAACCATTGTTTGCTTCACAATAAGTTACAGATATTACAATTTCTGATTTTATTACCTTTCTTAACCATTGAAATAAAGTTGACATACTGAGTGTCTGAGATGGACCACTCTGCACTACAGTAACCATTTATCACTTTTTATTGTCTTCATAAACATGATTTATAAGATTCACAAAGATATAAAACCATAGCAGCATGCTACTTTTTCTGAATAACTAAATGCTAATTAGTTCCTTTATTCCTTGTGGAAGAGAGTCACTATCATGCTGCTTAAACTCACAATTCAGAACAAAATATTTTAGGTTACTTATCCTAATTGATATTTTTTCAGAATTCTTCTCTACATCTATAAAAAAGTACCATCATGAACTCATACAAAAGCATATTCCTAGGGGTTTTCCATGTAAAAACAACAATGTACCTCACAGTTATTTTTTCAAACAATCTTGCAGTATAGAAGTATGTGCTGATCCTTCAAATTCACCATGCTTTCACTAGAAAATTGCCTTCAAAAGATGTAAGCCATAAGACTTCCAGGCTACCTCTGTCTCCATTATGAACACAGAAACAAATTTATTTTCTTAACCAAGCCAGTGAAAAGAAACACTTGAACTTTGAAATTTACTATTCCTTTTTCATTCTTATCTGTCTCCCAGTCCATTTTTCTTTTTACACCAGGTTTCCTTTTTGTGTTTAGACACAGCACACCTCTCACATTTATTTTTGTGTCAGAGCATTAGATATTTATCTTGGAGGAGAACCTATCTTCTTATTTTTCATCCATCTTTCACAATTTCCGTCTGAGAAACTCTTCCTGCTCTAATTCACCTCTCCATTTCCCAGTTTCTCTCTTTTTTGTTATTTCTCCCACTTAATTAACAACTAGCAAAAATCTGTATTTCATGAAGTTGCATCCTAGGGTTCTGCTTATGTTCTAGATAGAATAAAGAAAAGTCAAACTCAACAATTTTTTACTAGTCTCTTAAGAGAGAACTGGAACTGAGGTGTTCTGAGACCTCAGTTCTAACCTTTTTCTCACAGACTGTATGTGATGTTCTGTGTCACGGAGGAAGGTACCAGAAATACTCTTTCAGCTGCATTGCAGAACTCTGTGTTGGCAGATGTAGCAAATCAACCTACTTCCATTTACCTAAGAGTAGGAGATGATCAAGGATGTTTGAAGAGTTGGTCTTTAGTTTGATTTCCAGAAGTCTTACCCTCACCAGAGCTCAATTCAGATGTGAATACAGGTGCTAACTCATTGTGAGTGAGGTTCTGACATTTTGCTAGATGCCTCCACCTTGAACTTTCTATCATCTTGACAGTAGAATCTCATTTGCAGCAAAAGGATAAGAAAGACAAATCTGTGGCTTGACACCTTGTGACATCTTTCTATGGCTGATAAATTTCTCTTACATGACAGGTTCAAAGTTACCAAGCAATGGATGAATGAGTGGCACAGTAACTCCAGGCTTGCTGAAAATGACAAGAATGCATCAAGTCATAAAAATCAAAGCAGTGTGACACCTTTAGGAATGGAGTTTTCTATGTACTTAAGTAGAAGTGAATATATTTTATTTCTTAGGCAAATTCTGTCAAAAGTAACAGATCCACAAGAGACCATAAATATATTTACTACTACTTTCAGCCCCTTACTATTTTAACCCTGACAGAAATGTCTCCCTTTTCTCTTGTACAGGCCATTTTTATTTTAGATCCATATAACTTTTCTCACCTCTAGAGTTGTGCTATATGAAAGAGAATCTCACGGGGAGCACACACACTGGTATTTGGAATATACATACATAGGTATGGGAATGTACATGCAGAGCCACAGAGCTCTGATTTCAGCTGAGGAAACGACATGCAAGGATTGATACAACTCGGTGTCAAGACCTCAGGGTAAGATCTACTCAAACTATGGAAAACCCAGCTGTAATGTCTTTCTCTTCCTTATGGAGTTTGAGTCTGTGTTCCTGAGGCAAAAGCCTTGAAAGCCTGACTCATGTACTTTGAGTTTGAGCACAGTATGTTACCTTGCTGAAGCTGCTCTACTTTGTATGGGCTGCTTAAATATTCACCCTACCAGAGAGAAGCAGAATGTGACTATAACTCTGGCTAGGGCACTGAACACAGTTTTACATTTGAAGGGAGGAAAAAATAATCTCTATTACAGTTTTCAATTCATGTAAGACGGTCTATGAGGCACCTAGCCTGTGATAAACTTAAAAAACCCCCACATATTTTACCTAATAAAAATATTTATAATATACAAAACAAATAAAAATAAAACATAAAAATTATAAATATAAATGAGATTCACTTATAAAAAGAGTTCTAAAAGGGGAGGCTACAATGAACTTTCTGTGGCAAATATACATTATTTTGTTGGTTTTCCTCCTTTAGTGAGGGATGATGTGGTCCAAAAAATAAAGCCACTAAAAGTTTATAATCATAAAAACTTTTCATCTACCAATAATTTTTCTGAATTTTGAGATTTCTCCCTTGATACTTTAAGATGGGACAATCCATAGTTAGTAAGGCTTCAGTAGCAGTAGTTAACTGAAGACCTCTTCATTTTTGACAAAATATTCTTAGTACTAAACAGGCATAAAAAATTGCAAATTAAAATCTTTTAGTCCAGAAATAATAATTAGGGACCACTAATTTACTTTTTTTGGCACTCCATTACTTTTTATTGGGAAGAAAGAAATTTGGTTTGCATCCCATTTTTTTAACTACTGCCTTGTCTGACTACAGGCACAAACATTTAAACTCATCCCAGTACTTTGGAATGATGACTGTCTCCATATAGCTTTGCTGACAATGAAAGGTCTGACTTCTAAATGAAATATGTTCTTAGTTTTATTTCCTCTATAGCTAAAAGAAATGAGATACCCTAAAATCACCACAGATGTTAAAACCTGTATCTCTAGAAGCTAAATTTGTTATATAACTCATGGATCATATTATCCAGCTTCTTTCTTCTTCCTTTGTTGTTGGCAAAGATGCCTTCTCTGCAGCATGTAGCCCCGAGATAGCCGCTCCTGCTCTGTGCAGCAGCAAGACTTTGTCTGGCCTCCAGCCAGATCTGTGGCTTCTCCACCACTATGATGACAAGAGTGATCACACGAGTTGTGATTTGTCCTTGGCCTGGATCTGCTCCCAAAACAGTGGAGCTGCTGGCCTTGGTGACTCAGTGTTTCAGCACTTGTCCTTGGGAGCCTGCACTTGAAGCCTGCTGCCCACCTCAGGGGGTTCTGGGAACCTTCTTCATTGTTAACATGGATTTACTATGTCTCCTTGTGTCTCTACTGTGCTTCTCCCAAAAGCAACCTCACTCACCTGGTTGTGTGTATGCACAGACAAAGAGCATTCCTGATAATGCTACCTGCAGCAGCAGAAAATAGGGAGAAATGTTGCTAATTTGTGGATTCTTCTCTTCCTCACACTAAAAAAAAAAAAAAAAAAGACTGGAGCAATTATATGTTGATTTGAGCACTTGAATTCAGCAGTGTAAACAAAGAGATGTCAAGACTGTAAATTTTGCAGTGTCTGCTTACGACAGGATAAGGAGATGGTTCCTTAGGAGCTGGACTTCTGATTGAAACAACAAATTCTGAACTCCAACAGGAGCTGAGTACCATCTAGCTCTTAAAATCAGTGGAGCTTCTTGTAGTTTATGCTGTGTTTTCAGATATTTCTTCTTGGAAGAGCTGTGTTATTCCTGTTTTCTACTGAAAATTATTACACCTAATACAACCACCAAAAATCATTGATACAGTACGAAAATAGTGTGGATGAATCATATGTTGTATGGCACAAGCTTAGTGAAACTGATCTTGGCTAAGATATTTTTAACTGACGTAAGTTATCCTGATGTATTTTAGTCATAGGTTATCTATATTCTTTTCTAAGGATATGAATTGTGCATATTTCTATTTTAAATATTAATGCATTAACAGTATGTTTGATGTTTTGAATTTCTGTCATGCAAGAGCATGGCTGGCTGCTCTGAGCTGGAAATAGAAAAGATAAAAGTTTTTAAGTTGTCTAGACCTCTTCTGTCTCAGGTATAGAAGACCAGAAGGCTTTCTTAACATCTGAATTACTAACTTGTCAATATAATAAAATAATTGCACTTTAGTGTTCCATGTAAGAGTTGAATTTTTTACTAAGATTTGACAGAAAATCCTAGTGTTAATTTCCCCCCTAGTCTGCAGTGCAATCTTCATAACAATCTGATAGGTAACTACAGTTATTCCCATGGTCATGGTAAAATATAGAAAATTCTTAATGTTCTTGTACAATTGTAGGTGGCATTGCTTTAATCATTGTAGAAAGGTAAATCATTGGTTCTATTTTCTTGCAGTCTCTGACATTAGCTGAATCCTCTTCTTAATGTTCCTAGCAAGGTACTTAAGCAGGTATTTCTTCATGCTCTGGATAATAGTGAGTGTTCCCGACAGCACTCAACAGCCACTTTTTTGCATGGTGGCTAGTGCAGACCCTGGAAGGAGATCACATTAATCCTACCAATGCAGATACTGACATTTCCTGTGGGAAAGGAAAGATGAAGAAAGACAAGAATTAAAACCAACACAAACATACTGTAAGACTTAGGATGTGGTAAAGTGCAACCACCTTCTTTCCTCATCTATTCCTTTTTCTTCTCTTCACTTACAAAACTATTAGCAATTTTCTAGCACTACAAAGGCTAGTTATAGCTGTTGTAGCCAGGCTCTGCGGGATGAATGCATTATAGATAAAAACCCTCTTTGCACCCCTCAAATCCCATTTTCACCTGCTCACGTGGTATTCACCCACAGCTCATAAACAATGTGTCGCTGTGCTGAGTGAAGGAGACTCAGATTCAGCATGAACCTAGCAAAATTACTTTTTCCCTTGTGCAATTTTAAGCTACTGTGCTTTAGAAAGTGTGGGAGAGGCCACTGTGTAAGGTTAAGAGAAAGGAAAAAAAGGAAGGAAAAAATTAACAAGTATTTGCAGAAAAGAAGTTAGAGAAATACAAGTTAATGTAGATGAGAAGTTAAAGGAATATGAGTTACTACAGAGAAGAAGAAAAACCACAGAACTTAATAGCTGCAGAGACAGTTTACTGCATCTATCCCTAATCTAGCTGCTGTTCAAATTATTTTATAGTCCAGAGAAAAATACTCATCTCCTGTTGCACAGAGAGGAATATCTGGGCAGTTTAAAATATTTTTGTTGTTGTTGTTGTTGTTTATCAGACTCAAACTGTGCATGGCTAGTATTCTGCTTGGCATGGATCTGGAAGTCTACATTGCAACTTAATATCTACAAATTAGAACTAGACTAAATAATTTTCTAACATTACAGATCTTTTATCAAAACTTCAAATTTTGATCAGAAGATTTATGAACATTCTAATGCATATTTTAAAGAATGGTGGAATGAAGGCTTCACCAAAGTCACTGGATATGAGTTTACCATATGCAATGCATGGAGAAAAATCACTGTGAATTAAAACATAAATACAGGAAAAACCCAAACCCCTGAAATTTTAATTTTCCTGAATGAGGATTTAAATAATATTGCTGTTAGTCTAAAGACTGCTCTTAGTCAATAGCAAAGTTTCACTTAAATGAAAGAACATTAAGTAAGATCTTCTCAATAGAAATATGTTCTTCTAGCAAGAGTCGGAGATTGAATATAATTCTTGCATATAAAGAAAGAAAATATTTTTCTTGCATACTGGAATAAAACTGACATATTCCAGAGTTTCATAACTATTAGTAAATAAAATGCTAAATTAGTAAGGCACTTTATCTCATTGGCAACTTGCTGTAATAATCTTAAACTTCATGGATGAAAACCACATAGACAGCAGTACAAAATTTATTGTTATGTAGGATACTTATATTTTGATTACCTGTTTTTCTCTATAGACTTGATGTCATTGCATTTTAAACACCTGTATGTCACAGAGATTTATTTGGAAGCTCTTACTGCTTTCACTTCTTTCTAAACAGTGACAGTTCGAGGGACCACTAGCAAATCCAATTAAATACTGCAGCAAATGGTTTGCTTCTAAAAAGGTATTTGAACTACCATATACTCTTGGTGAAGGCTCATAAAGAAACATACAAATCAGTCTTCAATTTTATGAGAGAAGGGAAGAAGGGAATTCTGTAGAATTCACAGCATATAGAACAAACAAATAACTCTACATTCATTCCTAAAACAAATATTCTGTTCCAGTGCAATTTTAATCTTTATTTTAGCTCTCAATCGACAGTGTAACTAATAGGATAACTGCATTTTTAAATATTTATTGCATTGTTTATAGAAATTACAGCTCATATCAATGTGGTACCTAAGATGCAAGAGGAAAGATTTCTAGTTTATAAGATTTCCTCTTAAATCCCTGATTCCTGTTACACATATAGAAAGAAATACTGGATTTTCAATGTGATAGTCTCATCCGTCTGTATGTCTTAAGATTTCTCATCTGTTTATCACCATTGCTTGACTGAGAAGCAGACAAAGAGTCAAACCAAATCCATGGTTTTGCTGTCAAGTTCTTTGTGATATTCTGCATTCACTAGAAGAAATGTCCACTAAATCAGAATCTGAAACCAATACGGAGAAAAAAATCATAGAAATTAATTTCGTCAGCAAACTGAAAAAAATAGTTTTTCATTCTTATTAGGTTGAAATATTTAAGTGTAATTTCCATGACAAATGCAGTCAGAAAAAAAATGGAAGAAGTCTACCAAGAATATCAACATAACTGAGAGTATGAGTAGTGCAACCTGAAATTACAAAACCACAGATAATGTAAATGCCCAATCTATGAAGAATCCTGATGAGTAAGGGTTGTACTGACATCTATTTTTTTTCACAATGAGATGTGATTATAGAAGAAAAATACTTAGCATGAACAAGTGTCACAGAAAGTTTTGATGGATTTCTAGGGTGCTCTTTTTGTCTTTTGTGTGAGTGAAACAAATTCACCAGAGTTCATAACAGGTTAAATGTGTAAGAGCCAGAAGTACCTTCTAGCATACCTCACTCAGTCGTTTCTTATTTTGAAGAAGACTAAGGCAAACAAGGCCAGTAGTTGTAGTCGGAATTCTCCAACATTAGATCGCTGTCCCAAACATTTATCAGTATTGCCCTTTGATTGATTTTTTTTTTCTGTCCTACCTAACTCAGTTGTGTGATTCACTACTTTACAAAACAGTGTGTGCCCAAGTGAATCACAAAATTCTATTTGTGATTCACTACTTTACAAAACAGTGTGTGCCCAAGAATGAAGGATGAAAACTTTTGAGGATTTATCATATTGGTAAAGCTGTTTATCTTCATATTTGAATGCACTGAAACTATGTCCAAAATACACTGGTAAAACCTTCAGGAAATTAGTTAGGTCCGTGGCAGTGGACACTTTTGGAAGTTCTTGCCTGGCTTGTACTGCCCACAGGATGACACTGCATGGGTATCTGTGGCGAGATGGTGGCCATATCATGCATGGCTTTTCCACACTGTGGTGAGCTCTTGGGCTTGTGCAGAAAGAAAACAGAGGTTCAAATCCACCCTCTCCTTACCAGATACCCTTTCTAGACCTGCAGAAGAGTTTAGATTTGCAGCCAGGCAGTGCATTCCAGTATAGATATAACCAAAATGGGAGACTTCATCAGTGATGAGTGATAATAAAGCATCATTGTTACGGAACATCGTTTCAATATGAAGGCAAAATTAATAACAGTAATTAGGTTGTTGCTGCTTGTTACTTTTTAGTACCTGAATCTATGTTTGTTGGGCCAAATATTCATCAAATTCAGAGATAGTTATAATATATCCACCGTAAGCCCCTCCTAGCTGAAATGAACTCCAGTGTGTGAGTCAGAGCATTGGATATAGAAAAGAAGTGAACAGTGGAATATAAAATTTAGCCTGGATTCCTTTTTTGTCCTGAGTGCAGCAGCAGCTTGTATTTTCCTTTTGGTCAAAATTGATAATTATACATTGAAATTTGTGGGAATGCTGATCCTGAACAGAAAAGTTCCTTATGTGAGTGCCTCAGCAAGGATTTCACAGATAATAAACAGGATAAACACTGTAATCTCACTTCATTAATGTAACAGCTTCATGCTCACTAATTTTGACTCACTTTTCTTGGGCAGTGTACCAATTAATGTGATAGTTTTAGTGTTTACTATTTTTTGAAGTATGACTAGGAGAACCCCAAAAAAAAAAAACAGGCCTACCTTAAAAGTTATAGAGATAACTTATTCATACACACTAAGAAGAAGAAAATAAGGAAAGGAAAAAATTAAACTTTCAAAACATCCTTCTTTCCTCCCTTACAAGTATTCTTTTTATTGCACACAACATAAAGAGACAACTTGTGGTTTTTCAGTCAGTTTTACCATTTGAAAACAGCCTTTCATCATTTCTTTAGGAGTGGAGTCTCTCTTAGAGTCATAGATCCCACTGACAACCTAGAACAGTTCTCTTGTGGATTTTAACTGTCACAAACACAGCCACCCAGAGAAAAAAACTGGTTTTTGACCCCTCCCATTAACAGTTTCCCAAGCTGCTTATGGGTCATGAGCTTAAACAAAACCCTGGGGTGTTGCTTTTTAAAGATATTTGATCTAAAGGCAAAGGATTCTTCACCTCAGGGAACAAAGATATCTTCTCACTTCTTCATCAGAGCAGGGGCTTCTCATCTCTCTCTGTTGAAACATCTCATGGGATCACAAGAATCACAACTGCTCATCAATATCACTCAATCCATCCTTTGCTCAAAGTCTGCAAATCTAAACTCTTATCTCCCCAGATGCATATTTTTCTCATGGTTTAAAAGATAATTTACATATAAAGTTCATTTCCATTTCTCAATGAGAGAAATGTAGCTTGAAATAGCAATCTCCTCTAACCCTCCTCCCAAAAATCTTTTTACTCTCTTTCTCTCCTTTGACTTCATGCTCTGTTTTCTTTACATTCACCCAGTCTCTTTTCTTCCTACTCAAAAGTATGATTAGGGTTTTAAAAAAGTTTCATTTGTGTCAGGAAATAATCAAATCTGGCCCAGCTCTCTCTCAGCTGCTAGCTCAAGGTGTCAAGGCTGTGCAGATGAGGGAGGAACTCACAC